>CAXKVW010000466.1:0-198768 GCA_964058825.1 Carex arenaria | reverse complement strand
GACAAGTGCCTTCCTATCATAGTGTGGCTCTACCTTAAAATTTGTCATTAAATTTATTAAAAAAATATAGCATTGCTTAACTTCATTTTCTTTTACCTAACATATAAAAGAAAAATAATTATTTGTACTAATTTTCTGACATAACTAAAAAATTAAGATTGAGAACACTGAAACGTAAAATGCATAACGAAATGTAACTGACATTTGAACTCAAGTCTCCACCACAACAAAGTGAATTTCTAACCATCAAAGTTACAAGCATACATAAAATTGTATGCTTAGTGTAGTGTCACGAGCTCTCGTCTCTCTTCAGAGAGACGCATGTTTAATTATATAAAATAATATCTAAAATATGTCGGAGTGTACCGAGACCTTTTAATTAAAAAAAAGTTATTGGGCTACCTCCAATTTTCCATTTTTCTTATTTGGACAAAAATTACAAGTACATATTTAACATCTCATGAGAATGAGAATGACTGAAATGTATTAATATTTTTAATAAACAAATTCAATTAGATTTCTATGCATGATTTAAAAATTTTAAGATCACAAAAATGAGTTACCCATGCTGTAGAAGAGTGAATAAGGGGAGGAGAGAGAGATGACTGATCCTAAAAGAATGAACAGTAATTCTAAAATCTTTGTTTTTCTAAATCTAGCTGTTTAATATTTTTTGTACACGTATCTCAAAACGGTTGATTTTTTTTTGCACGAATCTCGAAATAATTCAACAGTTAGATTTGAAAAGACAGGAATTGTAGGACACTGTTCATGGATAAAAAATCGCAGCAAATTCGGACCTGAGAAGATGAGCTCTATTATATGCAAATTACATCGCAAGTTTAGGAAAAGTAAACTCTTTACGCTGCCCATTGTTTGAAGCACAACCTTAACACATTCCTTGACTTGTCAGTAGATTTGCTGGGCCCGTTATAACCTTTTATCCTCTCTGAATTTAATGGTATATAAATGTAATATTAAAAAATAAATGAACAAATGAGATGATTACATAAAAGAGAGTACTAATAATTAATCTCGAGGGTCATTCATCTCTGTAATGGATACTAAAAGTTAAAATTATATCCTCCCCAATAATATATATACATCAATAAAAAAAAATTCAGAGAGGATATTCATATCGATACTTTTATATATATATAATTATCTATATTTGCATAGTTTGTATCGACATCGTTCCTTCCTGTTTTTCTTTAATATATCCGGGTGTTTTTTTTTTTATCGTCCCAGAGATCTGAATTTATTCTATCCACATCTGAACTTATTTACATCTCGTTTGAATTTGAATTCTTTCATAGAGAATGAGGGACCAACAAAAAGCATTTATTATTGGGCACCTCCCATCCCAATCCATACCATTACCATACCTCCAAAACTGGATATATATATATATATACACACACAACAGACCTGGACCCAATTGGCCTGAAATCTTTTCTCTGTTTTTGGTGCAATGGGGCAGCAGAGAGCGACACTGTCACTGACAAATGACAATTTAATGAAAGAACTATTCATTCAAGTATTTGGATTTGGCATGTAGTCATGTACAAGTTAGAAATTTTCTCTCTTTGCCTGTACCTAATACCTACCGTTAGGGGTGTTCATCGGTTCGGTTCGGTCCAAACCGAACCGAACTAAGCAAACCAAACTTGTATTTCGGTTTTAAAAATACAACCGAACCGAACCGTTTTAGCATATCAACCGAACCGAACCGAACCAAAGTTTTATTTCGGTTGGTTCGGTTTTTTCGGTTTAAACCGGAGTATATTAAAATATTACAAATTCAAACCAGATCGTAAAGATTCAAGCAGTCTGATACCAAAGAAATTCAATTCACAGAAACCACGATCAAGATTCTGTCCAATACCTCAACTAAAAATTTAGCCAAGCAAGAAAGTCAAGAACTCAAAACCGATCAAGATTCATGGATTAACTTGTTGGAGTCGTGTCGATCTCGTCCCAACGCTTCTGCTTCAAATGTTTGACTTAACCTTATATTACAATAGTTGATTATGTATTCGATCGTACATGAAAGAGTATGCAACTCTTGGGAGATTTGAAAACGCGAGGTGAACGAGAAAAATTAAAAGAGGAACGAAAGTGGGGAAAGTGAAAGGGAGAGAGAGAAAAGTGGGAGTGGGGATCTAGGTGGGACCCAACTGGGATTAATTAAAGGGGTGCAAAAGAGTGGGAGAAAAGAGAAGTTGGGTTCGCGCAAGCAGCAGGTTTAAAAAAAATTTTGGTTCGCAGTCGAAGAGTTTTGGTTAAACGGTTCGGTTCAGTATATTCGGTTTTGAAAATATTTAAACCGAACCGAACCAAAGTATTAGTTCGGTTTTAGAAAGAGAACCGAACCGATCCATTAAACCGAAAAAACCGAACCGTTTAGTCCAATCTAATTCGGTTCGGTTCAAAACCGATTAAACCGGACCCAATGAACACCCCTACCTACCGTGTATCACTTTCAATTTGACCCGTAAATTATTTACTTGTCGGTTCAATATTTTAAAATGTAACATTCAATATGTGTGTGATGAGAGCAGTTTGGGTCCGATGTCCATCAGACTCAAACTGAGTTCGATGGGCGCCATAACCGTCCGATCGGTTTTAAGATCAGTGTGTCTAACTTTAATATCCGTGCATATTTGCTTTAATATACGTGTATACAGATCTTAAAGAGGATCAGACGGTTATGGAGCCAATTGGACCCAAATTTGAGTCCGATGGGCATCGCTCTCGAGTGTGATGGCTGCGTACCACATAAGCAGCCGGTATGCATAATTATGGACGATACATATGTGGATATAATATACATATGCGTACATTGAAAATTCAAAATTTATGAATTTAAAATATTCTTAATAGAAGTATAGTCAAAATAAGATAATTAGAATAACAAGTAATACTTGTGTATTTAAGAACCAATTTTTTTATCTTAGTAAAAAAAGGTTGTTACCTCAGTATCAAAGGTCGTGGGTTCAAAATCCGAATAGAATAGAGATTTTTTATAGACAATCAAATAAAAATTAATAAATTAGACTTGTATCTTTTGTCTTACAAAAAAGGAACATCATAGTGTATTCTTAGATTGTTTAACAATATATAAATATCATAAATTTTGTATGTTTACATTGTTTAAGGATATAATCATATAATAAATTTTGTATGTCTGACAAAATAAAAATTTCAATAAGTCGGAGTTTATTATCGAATATATGGTACATACTAGTGTACGCAATCATTATTGCATAAACATAATACGACCGCATATTGCATAATCATATCTTAAAGAATTATCTAAATTTTTTATGTAGGGCACAATATATGATTTGAACTATCCAATTTGAAATGTCTGGCACAAAAAATAACATCTCTTAGGGTACGTTTGGATGAACTCTAGAATAGCTAGAATATCTACTATTTAGAATAGTAAATAATAATAGCTACTGTTTAAGAACAATGCTATTCAGAATAGTGAAAAAGTTGTTTGGATTGCATATTTGGAATAGAATTTGGAGGGAATAGCTACTGTTTAATAATTTATGTGTAAGATTAAATATAATACAATATAATATTAATTCAAATATTAAATGTAATATAATATTATTTTAAATATTAGATTAGTATTAAATAAAATATTATATTAAATATAATATAATATTAGTTTAAATATTAAATGTAATATAATATTAGTTTAAATATTAGATTAGTATTAATAAAATATTAGATTAAATATAATATAGTATTATTTTAAATATTAAATATAATATAATATTATTTTAAATATTAACTATAATATAATATTAGTGTAAATATTAAATGTAATATAATATTATTTTAAATATTAGATTAGTATTAATAAAATGTTAGATTAAATATAATATAATTTTAGTTTAAATATTAAATATAATACAATATTAGTTTAAATATTAAATGTAATATAATATTAGTTTAAATATTAAATGTAATATAATATTAATTTGAAAATTATATTAGTATTAAATAAAATATTAGATTAAATGTAATATAATATTAGTTTAAATATTAAATGTAATACAATATTGTTTTAAATATTAGATTAGTATTAAATAAAATATTATTTTAAATATTAGATTAGTATTAATAAAATATTAGATTAAATATAATATAATTTTAGTTTAAATATTAAATGTAATATAATATTAGTTTAAATATTAAATGTAATATAATATTAGTTTAAATATTAAATGTAATATAATATTAGTTTAAATATTAAATGTAAAATTATATTAATTTGAAAATTAGATTAGTATTAAATAAAATATTAGATTAAATGTAATATAATATTAGTTTAAATATTAAATGTAATACAATATTGTTTTAAATATAAGATTAGTATTAAATAAAATATTAGATTAAATATAATAAAATATTATTTTAAATATTAGATTAGTATTAAATAAAATATTAGATTAAATATAATATAATATTAGAATAAATATAATACAATATAATATTAATTTAAATATTAAATGTAATATAATATTAGCTTAAATATTAGATTAGTATTAATATTGAAAGCAACAAATGTTATTCCATATTTTTGTCAGAATAGCGAATAGCAGCTATTCTCGCTATTCCGAATAGAAGTTATTATTGAATAGCTTGCTATTCTAGCTATTTTTGTACCATCCAAACATACCCTTAAAGAATTAATATCTGACCTGTTTTGAGAATCGGACTCTGCTGCTTTTCTTTGAGAAAAGCAGCAGGCTGCTTTTCCGATCTCAGCCATTCAAATTTGTTGAGATTTGTGCTTCGAAAAGTTGCTTTATCGAGATACGCGAATTGAAAATTTTGAATGGTTGAGATCGGAAAAGCAGCAGAGTCCGATCCCTGTTTTGAACCTGCATATATCTTACACAGATATATTATTTTAATAATTAGGATTGTTATTGTGATTTCTTCATTTCTTGGCAAGTTAAGAGTTTATTTTTGTTGAATACGAATAACAGCCTATATTCCAAGCCCAGATGTAGGTAAATTTAGGCCTTGATAAAACAGAGCCTGTTTTTGTTTTTGTTTTTTGGGCTAGTTTTAGCGGGTCATAATCTGAAATTTTGTTGCCAGAGTAATTGTACAAAGCCATTGAAGCACCCCTGGATTTGCAATGCTATAACTAGACCAATATGCCCCTGGAAATTATTTTTTAGATATATTAAGTAAACAATAAAGTCAGAAATCACACTGTATCTTCATCTAGATTCTTACCATCTAATGCAAATAAATTCCCTTTTCACAAAATCCATTATCAAATCTCACATCTCCTAATGTAAGAACAATATATAAATTTAAATTTCGGAGAAGTCGAAGAAGTGGAAAGTTGGAGAAATATGAAATATCCGAAAAAATTAAAATATACAGATATATATTCGATCTGCATTCGTTTTCAAAATTGAATCTGCATCTACATCTAAAATCCGCAAACTTTCTGTATCCTACTGTTCGAATCAATAAAAATTTGAATACTGATCCGGACCCAAATCTGAACGAATATTATCTAATCCGTTTGCATCTTATCTCTAGATATTAATATATGAGAATTATCAAGACATTCTTTGAAATTTATATATATATGAATATTTAAAACCTGAAAGGCATATATTTGACTTCTACAGTTTTCAAGGGCTTCTATACAAAATTCTAAAGATTATAGATTTTTAGATTTTTAGAAATAAATTAGGCAAAATTCCAATTTAGAATGGACTGTTTATGGATTCAGAAAATTGCCTGGGACTTTGGAAAAATATGTAGGGGCGGCGCCACCCATTACTACTTCTCGAGGGGGTTTTCTACAAAGATGGCTTCTGCCGGGCTATTTTTCTCTTTGGGCTGTCTTCTATTTCTTTGAGCCTTGGCCTTTTTCTTCGGCTGGGTATTCATCAGATTACCTGATTAAAGCAGAATGGGCTTCAAAGTAGGCCTTGCTACACCTCTATTCCTTCTTCAATAGTTTTTTTTGGGCTTCAAAGCAGAATGGCCATCGGACCTACTTTGTTTCGATGGGTGAAATGACCATTCGACTGCATCAATATTCGTGCGAACGACATTAAATTCCGTGCAGCTTTGTTTTAATTCCGTGCGCACAGATCTTAATGCTAATCATACGGTTATAGAGCTAATTGGACCTAAAAGTAGGTCCGATGGGCATCGGACCTACTCCTATATCTCTTGTACAACCGTAATTATCTCAAGAAATTTAAAGAAAATATTTTCCCTCTCTATTAAACGACCTCCTTCCTATTCAAAGAAACCTTGACCTTGTAGAATAACCTTGACCTTGTAGAATAACTCCAACGTAAAATCTATCTTCAGTGTTCAGTCTTGATCTCTCAAGAAATTCAAGAAGTCGATTTTCCCTCTCTCCCTCTGTCTTTTTTTTTTAAAATGAAAATGATCGCTCTCCCTCTCTGTCTCTGTCTCTCTCTCTGTCTCTTGTTTTGTATTACACATCCTCCTCCCATAGTCCTTTGCGCCACAAGCTCAAGTATGAGCAGAGACAAACAACCGGCCAAGAGTGATGGATTATGTAGCACAGAAGAAATGATGTTTGAACTAATCTTTGGTGACCAGAATGAGTTAGAAGAACAATGTAACAACCCAGCTTATGAACCGCCTGAGGTCCCATTTGTACCATGTGAAGGGCTGGAGCATCAAGTGCTGGACATCCCACTACCACCTGAACTGCGGGACTTCTTACAGCCACCACCTGAAGAGCTGGAGAATCAAGTACTGGTGGACATCCCACAGCTACCAGCTCAATCGTCTGAGGCCCCACAGCAACCAGCTCAACCGCCGCCTGAGGTCCCACAGCAACCAGCTCAACCGCCGCCTGAGGTCCCACAGAAACCAGCTCAACCGCTGCCTGAGGTCCCACAGCAACCAGCTCAACCGCTGCCTGAGGTCCCACAGCAACCAGCTCAACCGCCGCCTGAGGTCTCACAGCCAATAGATCAATGGCCGGTGTTCCCCTTGATCCCAAGGATTGCCCCAAATAATAGGCATTATATTCATGACTGCTCCAGCTCAGGGATCCCCTCCGACCCCTTCATCTCAGGGATCGCCCCCGATCCCTACAGCTCAGGGATGGACTGGTGTTATTGTCATTGTAAACCCTGGAGTGCAGGGATTTGCATCTGCTTGAATAAGAACCGTAATCCCTTGAGGGAATTGCTTAACCCACAGCTGCCAGAAGCTCAACAGCCCAACCAAGACGATGGCAATGCCCCAAATTCGGGCATGGCAAGGTAAATTCATAAAAATATTTGCCTTATGCGTAAAATTTAACTAGACTTTTACATTGTGGTTAATTAATCTAATCTAGCTGTTGAAAATAATTTCAACCAAACATGAACAAAGAGGGTGATCTTAGCCTTGTACATCATTTTTGAAGTGATCGATCTTAGGAATGACAGAATGAGGGTGCAGTACTTTTTGGCCTATTTATTTACATGCCAAGTTAAAATTATTTAAATTGTTCTCCAGGGGGAACAATGACGGGAAAGTGAAACCGTATGGCCAAGAAAAGAGGAAGGAATGTGTTGAGCGCTATAAGAGGAAGAGGGAATGCCGAAATTTCGAAAAGAAAATCAGGGTAAGTGCTTGGTTTTTCTTCTCTTCTCTTCTCTGGTCTTCATTCATGTCAATATGCAAAAAGTAATTGCATCTGTTTTTTTGTAGTACGTGATAAGAAGGGAAGTGGCTGATAGACGGCTGCGAGAAGGAGGACGTTTTGTTGGAAACTCAGAGGCGGAGCCCAGTCACAGATACGGTCACGGTGTGTCAGAGCCAGATGATACCGGGTCAGGTTCTGGTTCAGTATTGGCTGGTACACAGCAAGATGCATCCTTACAGTCACAGCAGGTATGCATATCTTTCAATACTAACTTAGTAGTGGACATGACTGATATACAGAATTGTAAACTCTCTCTTTCTCAGTTAGCAGTTGTAAGTTGTACCAGTGCTATCTTGATTGACCCAATTTAGTCTCAGTGAAACTAACCGTACGTACATATGCGCATGATGTATGTATAGCCATATGCCATTACTGATTATTATTATTGTAACAACAGTAGTTAATTTGTATACCATACTATATACAGAACTGTAAAACCAGTTAAATTAATTTTTGTTTTTGTGCATCATAATGATGCAGGAATTAGCTCGCCGGAACAATGAGCTCAGGTCGCAGGTGCACCACCAAAGCTGGCCAAATGCTCCCTCAGGGTCAGGAGATGATCATGAAGCCACCACATTGGAACAGGAACTAGACGCAGCTGGATGGTGGAGAAGTGATGCAGGAGGAGGAGATGATCATGAAGCTACCACATTGGAACAGGAACTAGACGCAGCTGGATGGTGGAGAAGTGATGCAGGGGGAGGAGATGATCATGAAGCTACCACATTGGAACAGGAACTAGACGCAGCTGGATGGTGGAGAAGTGATGCAGGAGGAGGAGATGATCATGTGTCGGGGCAAGGACCCTAGCTAAATAGACCATTAAAAATTTAGTGATGTTAAACAGTGTTAGCATTCTGCTTTTCAAATGTATATATATTACCTTTGGCAATACAGATAGAAGATGTTTTCTCTTTAATTATCAGCACGCTACTACTAACATATGACTAAACTGCATGCTTTACTGAATTCATATCAGAAGCTTACCTCATCATTGAATAACAATAAATTTGTATTAGATCACTAATCAAAATAATTGGTAAACCCTTGTATCGCTTATATCATCAATATGCTTATCTCAGACATCAACTGCCTTTTCATATATTGTCACCATTCACATTGAAAAGGTTGGCAATTCCTATCTGGGACATTATGCATTGCTTTGGGCAAATATAATGTAATGTTGTTGGGTGCAATTTAGGCAATGAAAACAGAGGTGATAGATTTTATGGTAAATCTACATATCGTTTTGAATAAGTCGATTGTCCCTGAGAACTAGCCTTTGGTCTAGTGGCTAAGGTACATGCTCTCTATATGAGAGGTCATGGGTTCGAAACCCAGATGGGAGAAATCCTATGTTATTATAACAAATGTATTAAATAGTTGGGTGGCTTGACCTCCAACATTTACTCAAAAAAAAAATAAAGTCGATTGTCCCTCAATCAGAACAGAGGTTTTTTAGATGATTAAGCCTAACAGAATAATAATAATGTAGTTAACGAAAACTAAGAGGTGATAAAAGCTGAAGTGATGCACTAAATCTCATACAAAACATTACATTACAAAAAAAATAGAAAATGTAATTTAATGGAAAAACCCAGGTGAAAAAGATTTGAACTCAATTTTTTGCCACTGTGCAAGATAAACAGGCCATTTAGAAAAAATGTCAGGCATGCATTTTATTTCATCACTCTGCCACTGTAATATAAGCAACAACTTATCATAGTACATATCAAAACTTGAACAGCATCTCTTCAGTATATCTTATCTCCTTCAGTATCCCCGAAAACTGAAATCAATAAAATGAAGAATAAACTCTAGCTTAGCCTTACAAACCGTTTTAAAAAAATAAAAACTATCGAAATTAACAATACGCATCCACTTTCATTTTGCTCCAACTAAAAGAATAAATAGGTAATTTCACGTATTGGCACACCTCAATATATTTCACTTCAAAATCTGACATATCATTAATTTCGCCACAATATTACTACGATTTTAATTATATTAGAGGCCTATAAGGTAGAAACTTCTTTTATAATACAGCTTCAATTATTCAAATAAGCTAAAGGAGCTTGATGTCCTTCTAATGGTATGACCAATTAATGATGATTGTCGACTAGTTTTTCTGGGTGTCTGAGATATTACCGGACGTGGTTGCGATATGTCATGTTTTGTGGAACGACATCCTCTCGATCTCTCGATCTCTCTCCTACTCTCTCTTTCTTTCTTTTTTGAAAATACTTGGTAGTGGCCTCTCCTACTCTCTCCTTCTCTTTGTTCTCTCTCTCTCTCTCTCTCTCTAAAAGGAGGACTCTCCTTTTCTAGGATAAAAGGAGCAGATTCTCATCCATATTTTTGAAGGGTACATTGCATTTTAGATATTCACAGCTACAAAACAAATTTTGCCAAAATATATGACAATTAATATTAATTTTTTTTAGGAAACAAATAATATAAATTTGGGTGGCAGAAAAGAAAACATTAGATCTATCCTTTCAATGCCATTTCCTTTGATACTATTAGAAGATGTCTTACCAGCAGCCTTCCAGATGACTCAAACGTAACAGAAGTTAGTTAGAGATGTTAAGAAGTTAATCGGTTAAACAACATTGTAATTCTTCTTTATACACCACTGTTACATGTACACAGATATGATTGATGAATACAATTGATTCAAGATTCACTCTCTTCTATTCTCTATCTCTCTGACTCACTGTACCAGTATTATACCTTTTAGATACATAACCAATACCGTCTCTCGAGTTATTAGCTAGTGTATCCACTGTATAAAAAACCTATAATTTTTTTTAATATAATAACTGAACTTACAAACATGCACATCTGAAGCTTCATAATTAAGATTCCAAAGAAATCCTCTCAGGATATAAATTGGTATATGTAACACTTATCGTTACATTCTCAAGACACTTCCGTATCATGATCAGATATGCCTCTCCATTCACGGACACCATTCAATAAAAATGGGCCGACTAACTGTTATGGGCCTATGGCTTTGCCCAGGTCCTTATGGGCCGACTAAGTCTTTATGGGTCAAGGGCCTATGCCCCCTGTAAGAAGGCTTTTTGAAATTGATATTCTTGACAATTTTTCAAATGTTTTCCTTCAAAACTTTTTCTAGCTTCATTTAACATAGTGTTACAATTTTCAAGACATATTTGACGATAATATAAAAGTCGCGTGAATGGTCATTATTGTATATTCGTATATATGAGTGTTAAACTGATTAAAGAAATGTTAAAAAAAAATAGGTAAGCGTTTATAAGAATATTGAGTATTAAATGCATGTAAAATAAGTGTTAAAGTGAACCGGAAGTTCGCTGGCAGTAACATTAAAAAAAGTAGAACCAAATGGGCTAGTGGCCCAAGGCCTGTTAATAAATCTTGACTACGGCGCATTTCCGGTTCAAACAGTTTCTTAATTGAGCCTCGGAATTATATATCATAGCTATGGCATCATTGCAACTTAGGGGGATCCAGCTCCTCTCAGGTAGGAGTGTTCATTGGTTCGGTTCGGTTCAAACCGAACTGAATTAGGCAAAACAAAGTTATAATTCGGTTTCAAAAATAGAACCGAACCAAACCGAACCAAAGTTTTATTTCGGTTTGTTCGGTTCAAACAGAAATATATCAATTTTTTAATTTAAAGCAATTGTTTTGTAATAAACCGAAGTATATTAAGAAATAAATTGGAGTATTAAGAAATAAATCGGAATATTAAGAAATAAACCGAAGTATTTAAAGCAATTGAATAATTGATTAAGAAATAAACCGGGACGGTCCGGACCAAATTCATAATATATAAAAGTTCGGTCGGTTCGGTTATTTCGGTTTTGAAAATTTCTAACCGAACCAAACCGAAATTATAATTCGGTTTTAAAAAACAAACCGAACCGAACCATTTGAACCAATCTAATTCGGTTCGGTCCAAAACCGATTAAACCGGACCAAATGAACACCCCTACTCCCAGGTACTGTAGAGGATCCAGCTCACTTTACGATTTGAGATTAAATCTCAACTGGTTTGAGATTCGGACAAGCGCAGGAGGCAGTATTATTGGGTTTTGAGATTTGTGTCAAGTTAAAATGAACGGTCCAGATCCATTAATTGTAAAAGATTCTCTTTTCAGGTAATGGAGAGGATGTAATTCGCAAGTTAGGGATGTCAATTGCAATTTTTAATTCGTTTATTTGATGATATGTATCATATTTAATAAAATGGATATGAATAAAAGAATCCTCATATAAGAATATATTATTTTTTGTTAACATACCGGTAATATGACTATTTTGTATCCGTATAATAATTATTACAAATAAATTTATATATATTTATATATAAGTGATGCACGATATGATATAGTTTTATTCATAAATTATATATATCTATTTAACGGTCGATTTGTACTGTATTCGATAAGATAGATATGAATTATGTGTTTTTCATTAATTATCGAGTATGGATAAGAATAAAACATTTTCACTAGCTTAACGATTACAGTGTTATGGACAATATTATCAGAATTGGATCAGATATCGACTAGGTAGAGCCTTGGATCAACCGATTCAACCACAGTTTTTTTAGGATATTTATTAAACATATTAGCAAGAAGACAACATAAGTGTTCACGATTTGAGGACAATTGTAAGTTTCTACCACCTTAAGTGATTTTACTGATTTACTAATCTCCAACTTCTAATCATTACTATATTAATTATAATGTTTCTTGATCAGAGAAAAAAAAAAAAAGAATGTTGGAATAATGAAAGCAGCAAGGATAAAAGCTTCGTATAAAAAATTAACACCAAAACAAAATTGGTGGGAGTATTAATTTGAGAAGTAGAAGACGAACCGGTAGAAATTGACCTCTCAATCCCAATAATGAAATTAGCATCAGATTTTTTTAGTAACGATTGCGACCTCTAAGCATTCAATAATAGTCAAATTATTATTACATGTGGTAAAATTCATGCTAAATGAACAAAGTAATGACTGAAATCTTGAATATTTGAAAAAAAAAAATAAGAAATAAGATTTCTATTTACCAGCGTAATAAGGAGAACTCACAGGGGCTGTTCGGCAAGCATGGCTCCCTTGAGACTTAATCCGTTAGCTTCCTTAGCTGCTTAATTATGCCGAACACCAATTATTTAGCGCGGATTAAGAGCACCTCATTTTGCTTAGATCTTAATCTCCTATCCGGACCTTAAGACACATACACCTCCTCCTTAAGCGCTTAATTCTTCACCCACGGATTAAGACAACCGAATATCAATTCCTTAGTGCTCTTTAAACTTTTAATCCTTTGTTGCCGAACGGCCTCAGTGAATAATGAATTTCAAAGCTTGAGCCTTGAGGTATTGAACTAGTGAACGTTCTTTAATGAAAGAGATCAGATTTCAAAGGAGTAAAGAAAAGCATAAACAAATCTCTGTCAAATTTTATACAAGTGTGAAAGTTCCCAGTCTCGTGATTGAAGAGGTCAAGAGGGAGAAGCGCGATGAGGAATGGAAGGAGAAAATGAAGCGATCGATGAATCAAACCTCTTTTTTTTGAAACGAAATATGGAGTGAATCAAACCTCTTTAAACCGGGTTTTTTTGTCCATATGAAACAAGTCCGTAAAATAACTCAGTTTTGAGCGGTTCATAATATAAACTAACAGTCTTTTGGACGAATCAAACCGGAAATCTATCCGAACCGAATTTTGTTCAGTCAAACCACTGATCCGATCCGATACGGGTGTCACAAGACTTTAACCGATCCGTATCAAGATACAACGGTTGAATGGAACTCATCTGAGAAAAGGGCACGCTGGATTTACTAAAAATGTCTTGGAGTTGGAGGACAAATGAATTATGCACGAGAGGTTGAGATTTAAGAACAAAAAACAAAAATATGCAAGAGACAAATTTTGATTTAGTCAACTCAAACGCGTAATTGCCAGGCAAACTTGGTGATGCATGTACTGCTGATTCTTCTAAACTAATATAAAAAAAAAAAAAAAAAAAAAAATGTTTGCCTTAAGGATAATAACAGACATCCGTCTAAATAGACCTAGTCAAATAAATCATTTTTTTTTTCCAAAAGCAAAATATTCTTGTCTCAACTCCGTTCCCACTTGCTGTGATTTATTTATTTATTTATTTATTCATTCTTGTCTCATCCGTACGTACTTGTTCGAACACACGGAGGAATCGCCTAATTGACCAAATCTTATTTCATCTCATTTTTTTTATTTGAGTCTTTCTCGTTCTAAATTTTAAATGCTTCTTTTTTGGAATTCAGTTTCAACCAAATGAAGGATTATTCAAAACATGTCTAATACTAAGTGGTTAAGGCATCATTTACTGTGTCAAATATTATGTTAGAAATCATTGAATATGATTGATATCATGTTTGGTCGTGAAGTAAGTGGCAGAGTAAATTTTCTACTATATTTTTAAGAAGTCAAAGAAAGATTAATTTGAAAGAGTAAAATATAGTAATATTTGAGTTAATACAGATTAAGTTACTCTATCTAGAGAGGTCCATCTAAAGTTTTAGAGTAACTTACTCCACCTGTGGGTTCCACAATTAAAGTAACATCGAGTAATATCATGTTATAATTTTATTTCTCTTCATTAGCTTACTCTACCATATTTCAACTAAACTTCAACCAAACATGATAATTTTAATTTGCCTTAGCTCGAAGTAAGAAATTTAATCTGAAGTAATTTTACTCCACAACCAAACATAATTAGTTAACTCTCATAGTAAAATTTAAACAAAATTATGTCAAGAATTCGCTGATTCAATTTCTCTTAGAAGCAAACAATGCTGTTGGACAGTCAACGAAATTTAAAATCAATAATATTTCTCTTATTAAAAAGATCAATAATTTTTTAAAATATAGCTAAAAATTGAGTAGGGATCCACTTACACTCTTTTTTAGTAACACCGAATTACACCTTATATTTTCAAAATTCAAACAGTCGATTCAAACTATTTAACACGATGGATGTATTAAAATATGCTTGCAGATCAAATTTTACATTTTTTAATTTTAACTATTTATCAAGATGAGTACAAAAATTCAATGGTCTAAAAATAGTGATTTTGTAAAATACTTAATAAATAGTAAAAAAAATTCAAAAAATGTAAAATTTGATCTGCAAGCACATTTTAATACATCCATCATGTTGAACGGTTTGAGTCGACTGTTTGGACTTTAAAGACTTTGAAAATGTAGGATGTAATTCGGTGTAACTAAAAAAGGATGTAAGTGGACTCCTAAAAATTTATTTATATATGATCATTATATCACATAACCTTCGCCTTATATCTATAATATTTTTGTTAATGCATCTTCAAAAACTTTAGACCTATAACTGCATAATATTCGCGTGAAGATTTGCCTTGGTTTTTTTATTAGCAGTAAAATTGGGACGATGACTTTGGCAACTAAAAGGGAAATCTATATATATGATACGAATAAAATCAATGCATACAAGTCAAAATTTAGAATCTTGTTTTTTATAGTTTTTTTTTTAAGGTTGGTCAATAACTTGTGTTGGAGTAATTGACAGGTTCTTCATCTGCTCACTCCTAAAGAGCATGTCGGCAATTATTGTACGCATGGAAAAAAAATAATTTACTCGAATTGAATTTTTTTTCCAACGTGCACAGTGTTTTGTTAGTTCAAAATGGACCTCGACCTCCAACCTATTCCCATTTCCCACGTGCAGCCGAACATGCTCTAATTAAATGTGCAGAAGGTGATATCAATTTGGACAATTTTAAATTATTTCTTAAATAACCTTGTCCTCTATCATAATTATGTTATTTTATTTTTCTGTAATTATTATTTACAACTGTTAAAATCAGGGGTAGAGCTACATAAAGCCAGATGGAGCCACTTGTTAAGGTTTGACTTAAAAAATTTCAAAAATATACTTCTATTTCTATAATTAAAAAATTAAAATATAAAGAAAATCACTGTTTTTGAACGGTCCAAAAACAGTAATTTTGTACCTATCTTAAAAAATAGTAAATTTTTTCCAAAAATTATAAAATTTCATCTCCAAATATATTTTAGTATGAATATCATGCTGAGGGGTTTGGATTGACAATTTGGACTTCGAAAATGAAGATATAAAATATGAAGATATATGATGAGGTATGAAAAGCATGAGGTATTGGAACTCTCCTCCTAATATTAAAGAAAAAATCCCGAAATATACTCTTGTTTCTATGTTTTAAATATAAAAATATATTTAATATGAATAATAATTATAACATTAAATCTCATTAAAATATTCATCTTACTAAAAATTTAGACTCCGTTCCTAGTTACCAAAAAAAAAAAATACTACTAAATTAAATATTATGTCTTCAAAACCGCGGACTTAATACAGTGAAACGAACTCTCATCTCTTGTAAAAAAAATACGAGTTCAATTTTTAAAAAGGGAAAATTTGTTATGTGCCACTCAAAAACTTCAAATTTGTCAAAATGCCACTCAAAAACCCATATTTGTCAAAATGCCACCAAAACTCAAACCCTATTTTAATTTTGCCATTATCCCTATCAAAAATTTTCGAATTTCAAATTTTTTCGAATTTCGAATTTTTTTGAAATTTCGAATTTTTTGAAATTTCGAATTTTTTGAAATTTCAAATTTTTTCGAAAATCAAATTTTGAAAATCAAATTCGAAAAAATTTGAAATTCGAAAAAAAAAAATTTGAAATTTCAAAGAGACGGTAGAACTGGTCCTGAGAAAAAAATCAGTTTATTTTGATAAGTTGGTTCTCTCTGGAAAAAAAAAAATTCTGACAGGGGCAATTTGGTCATTTTGAAATATTAGAATTTAAAAATTGAGATTAAATATAGATAATGGCAAAATTAAAATAGGATTTGAGTTTTGATGGCATTTTGACAAATATGAGTTTTTGAGTGGCATTTTGACAAATTTGAAATTTTTGAGTGGCACATAACAAATTTTCCCTTTTAAAAATAACATTCAAAAAATATTAGATTGTACGATAGTTCTTTAATAAAAAGAAATTATACATATGATGATCATGCATTACTTTTGATCTTTCTCAAATATCCCGTTGAAATATATGTCGTGTCGACGTGTTCATACTAAAAATCAAGATGAAAGCTAGAGAGAGTAACTTATCGTGAAAGCATCGGCATTCAATTCATTTGGGATTAAAGTTTGATGTTAATTTTCTTACCTAACACGAGAAAATTCCTCTGCGGCTCCTTAGAACGCAATAAAATCGCTGAACTTTATAAAGGTAACGCATTATTTGAGCGTTACGTCATATACAAATTGATCCATAACACGTGTCAAGCCCAGCGCTGGATAAGAGTTCGTGTTTGCTCTTTGATCCTTCACACGCTTTTCTCTGTTTAGATCCGGCTATTTTCCCCCCCTCCATTTGTCAAAGAATGGATGTTTAATAGTTATGTTGCAATAAAAATGTAACGGGAATTATTGGGTTAAGGTTTGGTCCAAATGGTTTGGACCGGACACTATCCAAAGTCTCTAAAAATCATACGATTAAAATTTGAACAGTCGATTCAAACCGTTAAACATGATTTCCATATTAAAATGTGCTCAGCTACCAAATTTTATATTTTTTGAAAATTGTTTACTATTTTTTTAGATACGTACAAAATCACTGTTTTTTAACCGTTAAAAAAAATGATGTTGTACGTATCTAAAAAATAGTAAACAATTTCCAAAAAAAAAAAAAATTTGGTGTCTGAGCACATTTTAATATGAAAATCATGTTGAGTGGTTCGAATAGACTGTTCGGACTTTAATCGTACGACTTTTAGAGGCTTTGGACGGTGTCCGGTTCAAAGCCATTTGGACAAAATCTTATTCCGGAGTTATTTTGATTTCCACGATGATTTTTTATATCATTTAAAAATTTAAATATGGGGTGTGATTGGTTAATAGACAACTTAGTTCATATGAATATGAATATATGATGTGAATTTTATTTAACAAGTTCATAAGAATCGAGAAAATTTAATAATTTGATCTCTTATCATTCTTTTTTCTTAAATCTATCGTCTACAAATTTTATCTATGCTTCATTATAAACATCCTTATTAATCTAAAAGTGCATATTTTCTCATGTTCACTCTCCTTATTTAAGATATAATATATTATTGTATTTTCTTAGTACGTTTTTTTTTATGTTGTTAATGTGTTATTTTTTAGTTATATAAGTATTTATAGAGATTATCATTATAATTCTGAAACTAATATTATTTTTATCGTAATAAGTATTTATGGTACTATATATATATCAAGACTAGAAGCAGAGGCGGAGAGAAGAAGAGTTAACGGAGATCAATTGACTTCTATTTTAAAAAAAAAATTAGTATGTATGTATAATTTTCAATATAATATAGAGTTAAATAATTTAGAATTATGAAATTGACTCCATTTTCTGTAGAAACTTTTTATATGATTAACCCCCGTATATATTAGATCTCCATAGTTTCAAAATCTGTTCGCCTTTGACTAGAAGTTATTGAGTAGATTTTCAATATAAATTATGCTTATGGCAGTTTATAAATTTTATATTAATTTCATCTTATTTTTATATTATTTTAAATTATTTAATACTTTGCTTACTCAAAGAAAATTGTTAAATTTAGTACTTAATCATCGCCCAATACTTTAACACAAAAAAAGTTTCATTTGTAAAGTACACTGTTACGAGTCAACCATCTATTTTCTCTGTCCATTCAAAAAAAAAATTGAGATGACCTTAACTGACTGCCTCATCAATTGGCCAACAAACAAAATTTTCTTTCTTTCTTAATTCGTTGAAAGAACTCAACAGCTTCAATCTTAGAGGCGCCATCCTTCTTTTCCTCGCAAAATAGATCTTCTCTATCCGAACCAATAAAAGAAAAAAAATACTGAAACCAGCAAACATCAAAACCAAATCAGTACTAGATCAATGGAGGTGAAGCTCCGGACGGTGCGGTCCCTCGTGCGGCGTCTTTCTACGGTCTCTGACGAGCCCTCCATTGCCGCAGCCGTAGCCGAAACCCGTCTTTTGTCAAAACATGATCCTGAAACCCGCCTCCCACTTGCCGAAGCAGGTGTCATACCATTGCTATCAGCATATCTATGTGCCGGCTCCACAGCCAGTTCATCGGTCCAAGAAGATGCCGCAGCATCTCTCCTCAATTTATCAATTGCCGCTCGAGAATTGCTCATGTCGACGCCTGGTCTTGTTGATGCACTTGGCAACGCTTTGGAACTACCAAACACTGCCGCACAACATGCTGCCGCGACTTTGTATAGCTTGTTGTGTGTCGAATCATATCGACCGATCATCGGCTCAAAACAGCCGATTCTTAGTTCTCTGATCTCTCTTCTTCGAGCCCCGGTGTCAACTCGAGCAAGGAAAGATGCTCTTAAGGCAGTTTTCGGTGTCGCATTATATCCGCTCAATCGACCTACTTTGGTTGAATTAGGCGTGGTGTCGGCTCTATTTTCGCTAATAGTGAAGGACGGGCGTGACGGCATAGTGGAGGATGTGACAGCGGTGATTGCACAGGTTGCGGGATGCAGCGAGAGCGTAAATGCATTTCGTAAGGTAGCCGGTGTTAGGGTTTTGATTGATCTGATTGATCCGTTAACAGGTGCAAGTGAAAGATCGAGAGAGAATGCGGCGGCCGCTCTTCTTAATCTGGTAACAGCAGGTGGGGAGAAAGCGGTGGGGGATTTGAGGGAAATAGGCGGAGGGGAAGAGATGGTGGCGGAGATGGCACGAGATGGTGCGGTGAGTGCACGAGGAAAGGCGAAGGCGGAGGCGCTTGTTAAGGCATTGGAGAGCATGAGAAGCATGAATCGACATGATTATTGGATGGGGGTAAGTAGCATTAGTTTCGATTCCGACGATGAGGATCACCGGCCGTCGCCGCCTATCTCGGCACCTTCAATTTCAAACACACATAGTTCTTCAGGTAGTCGTCTTTGGAGTTAAGGAGAAATTGAAGTTGCAATTAGTTGTTTTTGAAGGTGTTTTTAGCAAAAAAAAATAGGTGCTAATTCAGCTGTCTGCAGTGGTATTGCAATTAATTGAAAATTGATAGGTTTGTTGCATGTAGGCAGATAAGATTGTTAGCTGTTCTTTTCATTTGTACAGAAAAGTGGGTGAGAAAATGTTGCTTTGCAATTAATTAGTGGTATACCAGTATATGCCATTTGCATATAAAATTTGTTCAATTTGGAGAACTCTGATATCTTGCCAGTAAAACTTCGCAGCAGTTGCAGTTTTCATTTCAATCAAATACCAATTGTAGATTTATAGGTCATCGATTATTTTTTCTTAGCAGTTATAAAAATTGAATTTATTTACCACATCAACCATTTAACTAACTATAAAAAAACTCTATGACTCAAACTTAAGAAATTTAAATCAGAAATCTAGAAATATATACTTCAGAAGTGAGAAAATCAAGCTTTTAAAAATTCTAAATTTTAGAATTGTGGGTACTGTATATCAAATCCTAGATTTCGAAGATTTAATTCCCTGTACTGTATATATATTGCTATAATCGGAGTTATGAAACTCTGAATTTTGAAATGTGATTAAAAATTTCATATTTTCATACGAAATTCGAAATAATGAGCTTCAAATACAAAACAGTTGAGCAAAAATAAAGATGCCTGAGAAGTGATATTTTGAAATGTAATTAAAACTTTCATATTTTCATACGAAATTCGAAATAATGAGCTTCAAATACAAAACAGATGAGCAAAAATAAATATGCAGTAAAAAAATAAAAAGAAAGAAATGAGATGCCTGATTGTGAGAAGTTAAGTGTATCTGAGTTGCAGCCAAACATGTTTACCAGTTCCCCCTGATCTTTTGTTGATTATCTGAATATCACTGCGCACCTCATTCTTCAACAAGAACTGCGATACAAGCATGATGCTCCTCTGTCGGTATCGGCATATAGTGTGTACCAGTGTGCCAGTGTACCAGTGTACATCCGTCTGACAAAGGATTCATGGATGTTGTTGTGTTTGCCTCCTTTGCCCTTTGACCACATTGTGTAATTTGGTCTTTATTTTTATTATTTTTTGTATTTGTTTTGAACACAAGTAGCAGCCACCTGAAATGTTTCGAAAAGTCTTATTTATTTTGTTGAAAAAAAAAATTGTGAAAGTTGACTATTTTAAGTCAAAAATGACTAGCCACTATCAAATTATGTAGGTTTTGACTATCTACTAAAATCCAAAAGCCAAATATTTTCATCCCAATTTTTTTTTTTTTTTTGATAAATGAAGAACAGTAGAGAGACTTCAAAATAATTGTCAAATTGTATTTACTGGTAAAATAAAAAAAAGTATTTTTTTACTAATTCTGTGATCGAAATGGACATTGGAAGGCACGGCCGAATGAGAGAACGACTTTAAAATATTGAAGTTGGATCATTAAAAATTGACATTTCCACGCAAGTGTGATCTGTAATTAATTGAATCTCAGCTTGTGTCTAATTTATATATATATAGATAGGCTAACTTGCTTTGAAAATTAAAGATGATATTTTACTTTCCGCTTATATCTTCAATTTCAAAGTTCAAATAGTTGATTCGAACCTTCCAACATATTTAGAATTTTTGAAAATTATTGTTTTGCTGAATTTTTTATTCTTTTTTTATTTAATGAAAAATTGTAATTTTCAAAAATTATGAAAAAAAATAGTAAATTTTTTTTCAAAAAATGTAAAATTTGGTCTCCAAGCACGTTTTAATATGAAAATCATGATGGAAGGTTCGAATTGACTATTTGAACTTTAGAAATAAAGATATGGGCGGAAAATAAAATACCATCTTTAATTATCAAAGCAAGTTAGCCAATCTCTCTCTCTCTAGAGAGGGGGGGGGGGGGGGGGGGGGGTTGGCTAATATCAAAACACTTGCACCACGGTTCTCGTGAAACTAAGTCATTTTTTAATTTTCAAAGTTAAAAAAGTCGATCCAAACCGTTAGATGTGATATCTATATTAAAATGTGCTTGGAGACCAAATTTCACATTTTTTTTAATTTATTTACTATTTATTAAACCACTTTGAAAATCACTGATCCAACGGTGGCTTCTGGTTTTACTGTTTGATTAAGCCACCGTTTGTCAAAATTATATATAGATAAATGTTCTGACTCCTCGAAACATTATACCCGAGTACGTCTTCCAACTAGTTTAACAGAAAAAACCTTCCAATTTGTCTAACTTTCATTTTCAACGCTCATATTCAAGTTTTTGAAGTTCTATTTATAACCTTTTACAATGCTACTCACAAGCATTTAAACATCTATCTGCAATTATTTAAATCCTAAATCTGTGTAGTTTTAACTCTTAACTAATTTTGTCTTCAAGTCAAAAAAGAAAATATTTATTTTACCCACTCTTTTTTATTTTTTCTCTGATCATTCTTGTTAATTTTCCTGAAGATCTGTGAATGAATTTTATAAATCTAAAATATGAACGTTTTCTACTCGATTTTATCTTTCAAATGAGATATATTGAGAAATACTTTTGAGTTACTTACAAGACATTTGTTTTTTTAAAGTAAATCTCATTAGCACTTTAAATTTTCAAGCTTTTAGATCTCGGTCTACAAGCATTTAAACATTTGATGTCTACCATTTAAATTACTATGTCCAAACGTTTAAACCTTGCATATCGATCATATAGTATCACACGTTTAAACCTTTGTCTACAACTATTTAAAATAATTGTGTCAAGCATTTAAAGTAGTAGTGTCAAATATTTTTTAAATAGTTTTCATGCCATGTTTAAAATGTTGTAAACTGAGGTTTAAAACTTTGAGAATTTAAAGTGCTCATGGACTTTACTTGAAAAAAAATTCAAAAATATTTCTTTAATAATCTCATTTGAAAGAGAAAATCGAATAAAAAACGTTTGTCTTTTTAGATTCGCAAAATTCATCGCGAATCGTTGAAAAAATAGACAAAAATGATTAGAGAAAAAAAAAAGAGTGAAAGAATTTTTTGTTTCTTAAAGACAAAAGTAGTTGAAAGTTAAAATTAGATTTAATATTTAAATACATGCAAACAGTATTATAAAAGGTTATAAATAAAGTTTTAAAACTTTGATATCAACATTTTTTTTTTTGAAAAAAGTGAGGATACCACCAGCTTCATTACGAAACTAAAATGTTCATACAAGGATAGCCAAGAGTAAGTAAAAAACTACACAAACTACCTAAAAACAAAACCAAACATAAAACCTAAGTAAAACGAGTAATAGTCCATGAATACAATCAAATAGAATCATAAACTGTAAAATGAGCAGGGAAACTAGTAATCAAAAGTAGCTCTATCACGAATATAGTCAGAGAGATCCGGCCCCTCTAACCCAAGAAAAGCGTCCTCTTCGGAATCCGTATCCTGAGTTGAAGGAATGGTCAAGGAGCCTGCCTGGTTCAAAGAAGTAATATCCATGGGTAGAATTAAAGTCAATTTAAAATAAGAGTTATCCAGACGGGCTTTACACCAATACGAGGTTAAAACTATAATAGCAGAACCTACAGAGCTAATGGTAGGGACCGGTATTTGCTGAAAGCAAATTTTATTTCTGGTAAGCCATACCAACCATAAAGTTGCAGCCCGAATTAATTCTACAAGTAATGAGTCTTTTAAAGGAATCCAGTAATCAAAAAGCCACAAGTCCGCAATAGTAGTACAATTATAATCAAAATTGTTATGGTTTCCTATCCATGACCAAAGGGTTGAAATATAAGGGCATGTCACAAAAAGATGATCGACTGTCTCAGGTGCACCACAAAATGGACAATCTATATTACCTTGCCAACCACGTTTAACTAAATTACATTTAGTAAGGATCTTATTTTGTCGAAGTAACCAAACAAAAATCTTGATTTTTAAAGGAATTTTGGCATGCCATAAAGTAGAATACGAGGTATTAGGAATGCCCCTATTGGACAACCACAAATAGAGAGAATGTACAGTAAATAAACCCGAGGGAGTCCATCTCCAAAAAATTTTATCGGGGGAGTTAAGCTCAGGAAATAGAGAGCTATAGGTGCAGGAGTTAATTAAATGTTGCCATTCAGTGAACAAAATACCAGTAAGCTGTCTAGTAAAGTGAATAGTAAGAACAGAATCAGAAAAAGCATTAGAGACTAGGAGTTGTTGATTAGAAGCAATTCTAAAGAGATTAGGGTAAGCACAGTATAATGCACAGTCACCAAACCATCGATCTAACCAAAAAAAAGTATCATGGCCATTACCAACTACCCTATTAATGCCCAAATCATAAATTTGTAAAAAGGATAAGACTCCAGACCAGAATGAAGAACATTGAGGAATGTGTAAACCGGTTAGGTCATATTTAACAACTAATATAGTCTTCCATTTACCAGTGACAGTGGGGTTTTTAAAACGAAACCACCACTTAGCTAACAAGGCAATGTTCATATAATAGAGGTCTAAAACACCTAAACCACCCTGATCTTTTGGTAAACAAACAGTGGCCCAGTTAATAAGATGGTATTTTTTCCTAGTAGGGGACCCTGAACCAGACCAAAGAAACTTCCTTCGAATTCTATCAAGTTGTTCACGAACCTTAACAGGAATTTTATATAAGGACAACCAATAAAGAGGGATCGACGAGAGGACTGAATTGAGTAAAGTAACCCTACCACCCAAAGTAAGCAAAGAACCTTTCCAAGTCTGTAATCTTTTAGTAAACTTATCGACTAAAGGGGACCAATCTGTGATTTGCAATCTTTTCCAATGAAGAGGAACTCCTAAATACGTAATAGGAAGAGATGCCAATTTACATCCTAATTGGTTAGCTAAAGAAGTAGCACATGTATTCGAGATATTTAAAGCAACTAGTTCACTTTTATCAAAATTAATTTTAAGACCAGAAGCAATTTCAAAGCCTAACAAAAGATATTTTAAATATTCTAATTGAATTGAATCTGCCTCTAAAAATATAAGAGTGTCATCAGCAAAGTGAAGATTCAATACTTTAGTATTATTATTATTAAAGGAACCTAAACCAGAAATTAACCCAGCATTTTGTGCCCTACTAAGAATCTTATTTAAAGCATCAGCTACAAGATCAAATAAGAGAGGGGAAAGGGGATCACCTTGTCGAAGACCTTGTTTGCATGAGAAATAAGTAACTTGCTCCCCATTAAAGGAAACACAAGTCCGACCTCCCTTGAGAATATCATGAATCCAGTTAATAAACAAGGAACCAAAACCCCTAGCAGTTAAAACCTCTAACAAAAAATCCCAATTAACCTTGTCAAAGGCTTTCTCAAAATCTAATTTAAGTAAAATACCCTTTTGCTTAGTAATCCTAACATTATGTAAAATTTCATGTGCAACGGCAATATTATCTCCAATCAACCTACCCTTAATATCAACATTAGAAATGAAAGTTAGAAATTCAGAAGCGTGCTCGGATATTTATTTGGAAGCTATTAACGTTCCTTGTATAAACCGCCCGTCTACTAGTCGAGATAATTTTCATGCGTATACTGGAAGAACATGCGCTAGCAATTGTAGAAATGCTGACATAATACATGAATAACTTCTTTTAAGCCATCACAAGGCATTCTAGAAATTTTGTATATCAATTTTCAAACATGCAACCGTTATCCTCTTCATACTACTAAGACTTTCTTGCAGAACATACAAGAAAGGCATTCATGCGACCAAAATAATACAGTAGAGTAAATAAATTGAACTACAGATTAGGTAAGCACTCATGTTATGATCAGGAGGCAACTTATATAACCTTTGTTATGATCAGATTCCAGTTCAACCAATAAATGAGTACAAACAGCATACACCCACAAGATTCCCCCCCAATCTATCATCTAATTATCGACAACCTAACCGGATGTATATATCAATCGGCTGTCGCCGCTACAGCGCCGTTGTCGTTGTTGTCGCCACCTGGACGGATGACATCTGACGGCTTCATGGCTTCAGTGATCATGGAAGTAGGACGGTGTTCAATAATCTCATCAATGAGGCCGAATTCCTTGGCCTCCTCAGGTGACATGAAGTTATCCCTCTCCATGGATAGTTCAAGCTTATCCAGCGGCTGTCCCGTATGCTTTTGGTAGATCCTGTTAAGCTTTTCCCTTACCTGACATAGTTTCCAATAATTCGGTTTTCAGAACTTCAATTAGAGTTAACATTTTGTGACCCATTAATATAAGAGAATTATTAGAACTTCAATTAAAGTCGAGAGTTTACAACCCATTATTGTATGAGACTCTACAAGTATCTAATCAGGACTACATATCCTCCCCGGTACCCTAAAAAAAATCTTTTACAATAACTAAATGAAAGAGTACAGATTACTCCCAGCCGGTGCCTATTCGGGGATAGTGCAGGAAGGCAGTATTATTTGTGCTTTGAGATTCATGTAAACTTAAAAGAATGGTCCGGATCTAGTAATTGTAATAGATTCCTTTTTACGGTACCTGGGAGGATCCGAATTCATCTAACCAGGGATGGATTCAGCGTGCCATTCATTTTAAAAATTTATGTGCTTATACATGATTTTCTATATAATTTAAAGTAAATTGCTACTGGTTCTGTAAAATTGGCCTCCATACTCAACATGCAAATTTTATATGATTGACCCCATAGCTTGAAAGTCTGTATCTAACACCACAAGTTTTTGATACAACAACTTGCCACAACTCCCCTCTAATTACAAACATCAATTTGGTTCCTAATGCTGTACTATATTTAACTTGAATCCAACAATCTTCTCCATTATCCTGGCATCCTTTTACTAATTTCCTGTTTTGAAATAAGGGCCCCATTCCCGACATCCATTGGATAAATCCTTTTTACTATTACTGAATTAGTTCCAGCAATATAATTCTCATGATTAACCAACCAATAAGAGATGTTTTTGTTTGATTTCTGTTTACCAAGAAATTTTAAGCCTGAATTAGCACTCAGGATAGCTTATTTCTCTCTTGGATGTTCCAAAAACGACACAGGAGAAAGAATAATGGATTGAATCACGCAACCAACTACTAATTACAGGTCAATAAAACTGCATATCAAAGAAAATTAACAAACCTTTAAGATCTCTATAGCTCGAATGTTTATGTCTGTAGCCTGCCCCTCAGCACCACCCGATGGCTGGTGAATCATAACCCGTGCATTAGGCAAACACCGTCTCTCACCTGGTTCACCACCCGCAAGCAAAAGCGATCCCATGGAAGCAGCCTGACCGAGGCAGAGAGTAGCAACCGGGGATCTAACTAGCTGCATCGCGTCGTAGATAGCCAATCCAGATGTCACGGAGCCACCTGGGGAGTTAATGTACATTTGGATCGGCTTCGTTGGGTTCTCTGACTCCAAAAATAGAAGCTGCGCCACAACAACCGATGACATGTCATCGTCGACTGGACCGTAGAGGTAGATGATGCGCTCTTTCATGAGGCGCGAGTAGATGTCATAAGATCGCTCACCTCTGTTAGTTTGTTCTACGACCATGGGAACCAGCATGGAGTTGAAGTCGATGCCGCAGCGGAGGGTCAGGGATGATCTTTTGGCGGTCGATTTGGGTAAAATGAGGGATGATCGGGAGGGGAAGAGGAGAGGCGATTTGCGAAAGGAGGCAGCGATTGGAGAGACGGCGGAGGGGGATAGATTGGTGAAGATCGCCTCCATAGATGCAGAGTTCAGAGTTTGACTTGGAGCAAAAGATTGGCTAGGTTTTTGGAGAAGATAGATAAGAGTTGTATAACCAGATCGTCGGAGGAGGAGATAGATAAGAGCTGTATCGTGTTCAATCGATTTACCAGTCGGGGAAACCGAGTCAAAACCTCGGAGGTAACAAAATATTTGAGTTTAGATATGCACCGTCCGATCAGAATCCGGAACGATATACTCGAGGTGGAATGCACATGATCCCTTTAATATTCGTGCCGAAGCAGATCGAACAGTCTGTTACATCACGTGATAATTTACGTGTGAGACCTTCTTTTTAGCTTAATTCGATACATCATGTGTCGATGAGCTTTTACTGCGAGATATTTCATGATGGATCCTAATCGGTGCTAGTTAGAGCGGTAAAAATGTGTGGTGCCATACCGTGCCTTGATTCCCACGCTACGTTGTGTCTTTAGTTTCGTATGATTAAGTGAGCAGTTACACGCAATGGCGGACTCAAGAATCACTGACTCGCTAGGAGAAAAAAAAAATCTACTAATTTCTAGTATATCATGTTGTAACTCCTCATGTTTTGACTTGAATTCCGTGATGTGCTGTGACTAAATTTGAAAGGATAGTCACGGCACATGAATAGTCACAACATGTTCGTTATGCTATGATCAACGCATGCCGTGACCACACGCAACGTATTCAAATGTAATTGGTCACGTTTGATCATGTTTAACTATTTTTTCATAAATTTAAGTTAATTTATTTAAGATTTACCATTCGATCAAGATCTAATGATCCTAATTACACATGACCTTGTGCCGTAACTAAATATTTCGTGTGACGTGTCGTGTTGTGTCAAATTTTCAAAAGATGATCACGCCGCGTGAATGGTTATGGCACGAGACATGTGACCGACACACGTGCCATGTCATGCTGTGATGGAACCGTATTTGTGTTGTGACTCAACTGTGTTACGCCATGACGTATCTAGTCACATCGTGAGTTTTTCATATCCTTATCTGCTTTTCTGCTCTAATTCGTTAAAAAAAAATTATACCGGTATTTTGTGCCTACCCCTGACCGAAATCCTGGATCCGCCCCTGGTTACACGTGCCGTGATTAAAATGTTGAAAGTAGTCATGGCATAAGAAATGTCACGATATGCAAGTCACGTCATGTCACGATATAAAAAAATTCTACTACGAATAGGGGTCAATTTCATATTATTCATAATATTTTAGTTTAAATTATATTAAAAATAGAGTATAAAAAAAATTTGCAAATGAATGGGGGTCAATTGACCCCCATTCGATGTATGTAGCTCTGCCTCTGGTCTAAACGTACCGTATCTAAACATGTTGTATTCAAATATGACTGATTACGTTTGTCGTGTTGGTCACATTTAACTATTTTTTTATAACTTAAGTTAGTTTATTCAAGATTCATTATTTGATCAAGATCTAACAGTTCTAATTACACGTGACTAGCGCGACGTGCTGTGACCAGATTTTTCGCGTGACGTACCGTGTCGTGCAAAATTTTCAAAATATAGCCACAATACGCGAATAGTCACGGCACGTGACACACGAGTCACAGCACATAACAGTCACATGTGCCGTGTCGTTTTGTACCATGTTGTGTTGTTTCGTGTCGTTCCATAACAGAGCCGGCTCTATTGTTCTATTTTTCTCACTCTACTGCTAGTACTATGTCGTGTACACTCCTACGCATTATCATTGCTCACACGCAAAATAATCATGCCCGTCCCTGGAGCAGGATAGTCAGGGCAACCGCTCCGGACCTCAAGATCCAAGGGGCCCCAAAGAAAAATTAGTTTGTATATGTGTTATATATATATTTGTGTGTGTATATGTATATATTAAAAATAAATAAAACATTAGAACTCAAATTTTGTATATATAAAGGGCTCAATTTTTTTTATAAATATGCATGATCTATTGGCATATCAATAAAAAATAAAACCAGCTAATACGCTTCTATAAATACTTCAACACCATATGCTTGTAAGTCTTTTTGCATTTTAAAAGTCTACATAGTCGATCCAAACAGTTCAACATGATATCCATATTAAAACGTGATTGGAGACCAAAATTTACATATTTTTAATTATTTTACTATTTTTAAGGTAAGTAAAAAAATCATTGTTTTTGATGGCCCAGAATTTGTTGAATCAATGGATTTTTTACCTATCTTCAAAAATAGTAAAAATTCCAAAAATTATAAAATTTGGTCTCCAAGTATGTTTTAATATGGATATCATATTGAACGGTTCAGATAGACTGTTTAGACTTTAAAAATACAAAAATAACTTATAAACATACGGTGTTAAAGTAATAGAAGCGTATTAGTCAGTCTCACAAAAAAATTGTATATATAATGGACCCAAAGTTTTTTCTGCTCCGGACTTTAAAATATTCAGGATCGGCGCTGACAATAATAATGTGAAATGATCAAAGAAAAGTCTCAACACACGCAACTGTGAACAAGAAATTTTCACTTGTTTCATGGTTTAAATTTTTATTTGCGGAGAGATAAAAACTGAATTTTCGGAGATGAGATTTTCAACGATTTTTATTCTAATTTCTCAAATTTGTGCGGAATCATAGTTTTATTTCTTAAAAGACTCAATACTCGTTGAGCTACTCATAAAGTTAGAAGCTTGACTTTTTCATTTTTTGAGCCTTTCAAGAACTTTTTAGTTTTGATCCGGGCCGTTAGTTTAACCCATTAATTCATCTCGTCAACTTAAATTTCTAGAAAAATAAATATGATTTTATTCAAAAAAAATTATTAAAATTCATGTAATTTCCCGTCGATATTACTTCCCATTGCAACACAAATTTTACAAACTGTTGAAATTATGCAATTTCAAGGAGCATTTTCTCATGTTGAAATTAGGCAATTATACCCATGTATCTTGCTTGGATCCTATGCCTACAATTGAAAGAGAAGGTAGCATAGTTTGCTAGAAAAAAAATTTAGTACTGTTGTATCTAAAGATCGAGAGTTTGATTATTTCTCACGATTTCACAACTTCTGCGAAAGTTTCAAAAAAAAATCCTATACCCACAATTTCTCAAACGATGGTTAAATTAGCAACATATAGCGAGAGCCAATTAAGCTCTATTAATTAGACAATCAGGCAATTAATCATGCCATCATCCAATAATTAACAACCTTCCTTGAAACATTATTTACTAAGCCTAATAAAAAACAGCAATACACCATCTCTATATATTGATAGAGAACCAACGTAACTCAAGGTATATATCCTACCTCAATTTCCTGATGATGAATCAGTACCATCAGCATACTTCCTTGCGAAAAGCTTTGCGATTTTGAGCTGCGTATTGGCTATGATCTCGGTGCGCTTCAAATCGAGTTCGCTTCTCTTCGCCTCTGCCTGAGCCCGCATCGTCTCGATTTCTCTCATTGCATCTATTCTTGCTTGTTCTACCTGTAGTGCCACCTCTGCAAATAGCTGTATGCTTTTCATCACCATGTAGCTATCTGTTTTCCTTCTTAGTCTTTTTTTGCTTCTTTCGTTCCGTCTCTTTTCTTCCGAGGATGATTCATCGGAGTCGGGTGCGCTACATGCCGCGTCGTTGTTCATCTCATTATTCATGTGTTTTTTGCCTGTTTGCTCTTGACCCTCTCTCTGCAATGGTAACTAATTAAATAAACATTAGTTAATTAATCAAATTCATTAGTGGTTAAGGTTTAATGACTTGTTATCTTTTCTTTTAGTTTGCCTAATAAGTTAAATTTATCTCTAAATGATGTCATATCTCATGGCATATCTCATCGCTTGAATAGGCAGATCAATTAATACAAAGTTAATGATGCAAATTTGAAAAAAATGAATAAACTATTTAAGTAAAGTTCATTATACTTAATACATAATTCAAAATTAAAAAAAAGTTAATAATGATTGAACTAACAGATGCGATGGCGACTTCTCCATTAAGCTTCGGCAACTCCGGCACTGCCGCAACAGTCCCGTGAGCTATTGCAACCGGCTTTGGGGCCATCTGCTGCTCCTCATGATCTGGCCGTTCAACCACTGTGACAACCGTAACGGGTTCGCGACACCTAACCAAACCATCGAGCCGGGCATACAGCGGCCACCTCGATCCATTGCCTGTGGATGACTCAGACCGGTACCGTTTCTTCATCGACTCAACCTTGTTCTTGCACTGTGTTGCCGTCTTGCTGCTCTTACCACCCTCAGCACGTGCCGATACAGCATATGCCACGTCTTCCCAGTCTTGTCCCTTGAGCTTGGCACGATTACGTAGCACCCATTTTGCCTCGTAAGCATCAAGTAGGCTAGTGACCGCGCCTTCGCTCCACTCGTCGCGTTTTGTCCTGTCTACGGCCACCATCGGTCTAGACGGATCACCGGACGGATGATGGTCGTCTTTGGCAGCATCAAGCGGATGCCGGGTTTGAGAGTTACCAACTTGGTTTTGATGTGCTTCCATGGTTAGCTAATTACTTTGATGGTTTGTTGTGTGGTGACATAAATTAGTTTGTTAAAGGAGATGGTTTGAGTGGGGTGAGGCAGGTGATCAAGTGGAATAGTGACTGTTTTCTTTTGTTTAGATAGTGGAATAGAGATTGACAAGTATGGAATAGCCGAATAGGAGGGGTTTTTTTTTTTTTTTTTGGTACGGGTCCGGTTTTTTTTTTTAAATGGATCGGAGTACCTTGTCTCAATTTACAATTTGGATCCTTTATCTACAAACTTGCAATCCATGTTCTACAATTATTAGAATCCGATTCTGGGGAACTTTATTTATTCTTACTGTTTCTGGTAAATGAATTTTCTAATTGGAATCCATGGACAGTTATCTTTCTGAAAAATGTTAATTATTTTATAAGAAATATTTCCATATGTAGAGTTTACTTTGTTTTCAAGTTTAAATACATAAAAAGGATGAATTATATATTGAACAAAATATAGATGATTTGTTTTGATAATTATTGTCATTTCTAATTTTATTTGCCATTTGCTCTTTTGATTCTTCCATTATGCCGAAAGAAATATATATGCGTAAGCCATAAAATCTACTTATGAAAAAAAATGAATGAATTATTATTGTATAAATATTTTGTATAACTTTTTCTACACTGTATATATTTTTTTATTCCAACAATTACACTCTTGTGTAAATACAATATCTTTTTTTAAATTTTAATTCAATATATTCAGGTCATATAGTATAATTTATTAGAATAATCATATATTATGTCAACAAATTAATCAAATATTTACAATCTTCATCTTTGCTAACCATGTTAACAAAATTTTGCCAAACGGATCGGACAAAGCGGGTCGGATTGAATCCGGTATTTGATTTGAGTGGTCTGAGAGTTAGTGGCTTATTGCTTGGTGACCTGATCATCTGTTGCCAGTGACGGACAAGTTGAATATTAAAGCAATCGGACGGTCTGAATTCTTGACGGGAGAGTAGTGTACGGTAGGAGATCTCAACGGTATTGCTATTTGCTAGTGAGGCTTCTGAGGCTTCTGTTGGTGTGTCATGATTGATGAAGATTAAAAAGAGTGAGGTTAGCTTTCACGGTTGTGGCATTGTGCGTGTGTGGGAGCCGCTATTGGCCGTTAGCGTTGACGCTTCTCTACCCACTCCGTGTCCAGATTAAATGTGCTCATGTCGCCTTCATATAATGTGGCGCATTATGCGGTTCTACAATTATATTTGCATCAACTGTTCATATGAGAAATAGGTAATGGATTTATGAGAAGGGTTCAAATGCACTATTTTTTTGGTGCTTCAATATACTCTACATCGTTTATTTATATTTTCAAAGTCCGAACGGTCGATCCGAACCGCTCAACATAATCTTCATAATAAAATATGCTTGGAGGCCAAATTTTATATTTTTTTTCATAGGTACAAAACCATTGTTTTGAGGAGATTCTGGACCATCCAATAAAGTGATATTGTACCTATGAAAAAAAATAATAAAAAAATTCTAAAAAATATAAAATTTTGTCTCCAAGTATATTTTATTATGAACAACATATTGAGCGGTTCGGATCGATTGTACGAACCTTGAAAACAGAGATAAACGATGTGGAGTATATTCAGGGGCAGAGCTAGACTTTCAGGCTATGAGAGTCAAACATGAATGGAGGTGAATGAGGGTCAAGTATATAAAAATTTTCTATTACGAATGGAGGTCAATTTCACCTTATTTATATATTTTAGTTTAAATTTATTAAAAATAGAGTATAAATTAAAAAAAAAAATTGCAAATGAATGGTGGTCAATTGACTCCCATTCATTGACTATGGATCCCCCCCTAAGTATATTGGAGCACCAATAAAATGGTGCATTTGAACCCTCCTCTGGATATATATATCTATATCAAAATTTATTCTTACTGGTGCACTATAAAATTAGGAATTAATATAATTGAGAAGCACAAATCTCTGGATGTAGCGAAATTATTAGTAGTGTGAAATTGAAAATTTTGATTTTTCAATGTATTTTATATTTGTAAAAACAAACATGTCTTTATTTGGAGAATCTTATTCTTGAAAAAATTCAAACTATTTTTTTTAGACAATGATGTCTCTCAATTTTAAATATCCTCAATGAAATCTCTGACAAGATTTAGAATATATGACCTTTTATATAAATTTATTTATATATTCAATAAGTGATATAGTTGAAAATATTTTAATCATTTACCGTGATAATATTTTAATTTGTAATATGGAATCATGTGTTGAGTTCGAAATAATTTACTAAATGTAATGAATTATTGTATATTACTAATGAAAAAGACTGACAAAATCAAACAAATAACTTCAACATGAAATCATTGTATGAAAGATCTTATACGCGTCAACAGGAATTTTTTTTAATAAGGAGGGCTAGAAATTAAAAAGTACAATATGTAATGAGTGAAATTTGAATTAAAATTCTCTCAATCTAATCACTAGTTAAAGTTAAAAAAATATCAATAGACATAATTACAATCTTAAAATCATAGGCTTAGCCATCTTTTCAATACAACTAAATCTGACCCTATCCATATTCAACTGACTAAATGTACAAGCACAATACATTTATTAAGAAAACACTATAAAGAACACGACATGATGATTCTAAATTAGTCTAGGAAACTTTTTAGAAAAAATATATTAACCGTTTAGAGTTAGAATATATATTTGACTTGCCTACACCAATCACCTCCAAATCATAATGGGAGCTGATATTCACACTATTAAATTTGATATTAACACAACACAACTTAAAATTTAAAATTTATTGGCAAATATACCCCTACCAAAAAACTTAATCTAGCAATTATTAGTTTATTACCATCGCGTACCAAATTAGCACAACTTTAGTTTTCTTTTCTTTCAATCTAACAAAATAAATAGAACTGTGATGCTATTTTAATTTTGATTATTTTTTATTAAACATTTAATTCTCCATGTTAATTTGCCCAAAACAAAAGAACTAGTAACACGACTCACATGAGAAATAAAAGGTTGCATCGTAGTTGAATATCAAATTAAATAAAAAAAATCTAGCTAATGAAAAGTATAATCTCCAATTGGACCAAAATCAAGTTCAATTGATTAATTAAATTTGAAAGTTTTTTTCTATTCCATCACACTTAAGTTTGATTTTTTTTTTTTTTTGGAAACGAGAACAAAACATAATCAAATTAATTACTCAACTTAAAAATAATCGCTTAGAAATTTTGTCGATTAAAGAAAAAAGTACTATAATTGCTACAAAAAACAATTATCTTTTTTTTTTTTTTGTAAATTGTGTAGTTAACTTGATTTTGGTCCAATTAGTATCATTGTTACATAACTATTATACTTTACATCAACTAGTTCTTCTATTTAATTTGATATTCTACTCCCATGCAATTTAGTTTTCTCTTGTTAATAGTTATTTTGTTTTGCACATATTAACTAGAATAATTAAAATATGTAATAAAAAAATCAAAAGGATCTAATTACAATGCAAAACGTAAGCAAAAGAAAAAATAAATAAAAAGAAAAATAAAGCTGTGCTAAACATGGTATTACAAACGTCATAATTGTTGGAATATCAAGTAGGGGCAAACTTGTCAATTAATATTAAATTTTAGATTGTGTTGTGTCAATTATAAATTTAGTAGTGTGAATATCATCTCCCTCCATATATTCAATCTCTTGACTAACAGTCTAACACACAACACAAAAAAATAAAGTTGGAGGGAACAAAGAATCAAGAAGATCGAACAAGATAGCGTATTGAGGTGACCGAATGCAAAATTGTGGAAAGAAAGAGCAAGTGGAGGTGACGGAGACTCCGACGGTCTAGTGGGGATGCCTCTTCTCTTTTCTGTGGGCTACCCTGATAGATTCAAAAAGCACTGTAATATAATAATCGGATCCTCTCCATCCACAAATCATTAATAGTTTTGGTACATAATTAATCTGAATAGACTAATATTAGGGGTGGCAAAAAAGCTCGTAACTCGTGGTTCGAGCGTGACTCGCACTTGGCTAGCTCGCTCGTTACTGGACCGAGCTGTTAAGGAGTCAGTTCGCTACTAGTTTGGTCCAGAATTAACGAGTTCAAGCTGAGGCCTAGCTTGCTCGCCAGCTCGAGAGCTAGCTCGGCTAGGCGTCAATTTGTGAATTTGTATGAATTTGTGTGCATTTTATACTGTCAAGCTCAGTCTAACTCGGTGAAAAAAATTTGTAGAATTTATTTTCTTCTTAAAACAAGGTCCAACTATACCCAGTGAGTTAGCTCAGGTTGGCTTATCATGATTTTGAGCTAAGGTTTTAGCTCGGAAGCTCTAGGTCCAGCTCGCTCGGCTATAACTCGGTCCAGAATTAACGAGCTGAGCCAAGGCCTAGCTCGGACTGAGCCAGCTCGTTGACACCTCTAGTCAATATGCATTGAGACCCAAAATTTGTTTATTTTAAAAAATATATTAAATAATTTGTCGGAAAGGCGAAAGATGAAAAAGAATTCAATGTGATAAAAAAAAAACCAAAAAAATTGATTCATTTACTTTGTAGGTATTTTGAAGGAATCATATTATTAGTTCAGTTCTTTAGAATTTGTATAAGATTTTATTCCTTTAGTCATTGAAAAATATTTTATATTCCTCCTATATATGATATTGAAATTATTTTATTTATCTGATTTTTTTTTTACAAAATATTTAATACATTTTATAAATAAAAAATTATGCTGGAGACCGCCTCACTTACTGCAGACGATTGGAGAGGATCCGAGGATACTCTGCCTATGAATTGGTGGTTTCCTTATTAATTTCCACTGCTTTTCTTGAGCTATGCTTTTCTCAATTCTTTTATTCTCTGTGTTTCCACTCTCCGTCTCTAATTTTCTGTTGTGCCGAAAGTGCGTGTTTGTGCGCTCCCAGTATCTTTGACGTCTCTCTTCCACTAACCTTACCTTGCATCCACAGACGGCTTCTGTGTTATCCTTCATTCCACTTCTTTCTTAATAACAAGAAGAGGAATGAGAGGTCATGATGAGTTCGAAATTCAGGTGGGAGAAATCATTTGTTATAATAACAAAGATATTTTCGGTTATCAAGATGACTCGTAATGGATATCGGAACAAAATCCGTTTGATGTCCAATCTAAAATGTTTGTACGAATTTCAATATTAATCGGACAGTTTATGCATAATCATATATAAGACACCCCCCCCCCCCCCCCCTCGCTTGTTAATTAATTACCTTTTTAGCATTTTCGTTTGTGTTATTTTTTTTTATGAGTACAAAAATAGACAATGAATTAAGACACCCACATGGAATAAAAACGTATGGCATACAATTTTTGCTTTATAGATAGTATATGATTCCCACAATGGAATTGCTTTTGTTGAATTATTGGCGTCTAAATTCTAAGCCACTGGAAGTGGGAAAACCACACCGGCTATTCATTGTGGTTACTTCTAGCGCACAATCAACAATCTTGGGAAATTTTACAAATTACTCTATTTTCAAAAAAATTCAAATAAAATACTTCTTCTCTAAAATAATTAACCAAATGTCTTTGTGGAACCCTCATTCCCCTCCTCTCCCCCTCCTTTCTATTTACTCTCATCAAATTTTGACGCATCCTCTTCTTTTATTGCATCTTAATGAGAGCATAATAAGTAACAAATTTTTGGGAAACATGTGACAAAATTTTTAATTAGATAATATATATCTCAAATATATGTTTTTCAATTAGGCAACAATATTTTTGCTCAAGTTTTCCAAAGTAAAACAGATACTCATAAAGTCTGGAGAACATCATTGTGTAAGCATAGAATATTATATTTAGACATATTTTAGTAACAAGATGTAAGTACAAGCATAAGATTGGTGAAAATTTCTATTCACATTTGGATGGTGAAAATTTCAATTTTTTTTTATTTCAACTTACACATATGAATTTATATATACAGCCACAAATTAATTTGTGTGGTTTGCAGTGTTCTATATTACGTGCCGAAATTAATATATAACAATGAGTTAGTAGATGAGAAAAATATGTATTAAATATAGTATTAATAACATTATTTTTTTATGAAACAAGACATAACTTTCATATATTTTATGATAATAGAAATTACAAAGCACTTTTTTTATTTTATAATATTTATTATAAATAAAAAATTCTTGTACTTACATTTGGTTACTAACATGTCTAAATATAATAATCTATGATTATAGAATGATGCTTTCTAGACTCTCTTATAAGAGTATATGTTTTACTTTAGAAAATTTGACCAAAAAATTATTACCTAACTAAAAAACATATATTCGATATTTATATATTATCTAACTGAAAAAATTGTTGCATGTTTATAAAATTTTTGTTACTTGTTATGCGTTAATTAAAGTCCAATGAAAGAGGTGGAAGTGTTAAAATATGATGAGAGCAAATAGAAGGGAGGGGGAAAGAGTGGGGTGGAGGGGAAAAGGAGGGTCCCACAAGGACATTTTGTTAATTATTTTAGAAAAATAGTATTTTGTTTGAAATGTTTTGAAAGTAGGACAATTTGTAAAATTTTCCGTAAATCTAGGGTGTGGCATGCTCACCAAGAGGGTTTGGTGAGCACAACTTCAAAAATAAATCAGATCGGTTTCAAATGACAAATCCAAACCGTTGAAATCCATGTACTTCGTGAGTGATACATGTACATGCAAAATTTTAGAAGTTTCGAATTCATTTGCTACGAGGTCAAGCGGTCAAAGTAGTGATGAAAAATGAATATATAAAACAACCAATAGAATAATTTATTAAAAGATTCATTACTTTCACGGCTTGACCTCGTAGTAAATGAATTCAAAACTTCCAAAATTTTGTATGTACATGCATCACTCACGAAGTGCATAGATTTCAACAGTTTGAATTCGTCATTTGAAGCTAATCCGATGTATTTTTGGAGTTGTGCTCACCAAACCCTCTTGGTGAGCACATCACACCCTAGATTTACTCTCAATATATAGAGAGAGAGTAGAACTAGGGTGCTCCTAAGTTCACCCAACCTCTTGTGAACTTGACTCGAAAATATATCGAATCGACTTTAAACGATGAATCCAAACAGTTGAAATCCTTCTACCTAATGAGTGATGCGTCTACATGTAAAATTTTTAAAGTTTTGAATTAATTTAATATAGAGTCAAGTGGTCAAAAGTTTAAGGTTTATAAATTAATTTTAATGCATTCATTTTTTGGACTCTTTTGACCACTTGACTCTATATTAAATTAATTCGAAACTTTAAAATTTTCACATGTAGACGCATCAATCATTAGGTAGAAGGATTTCAACGGTTTTGATTCATCGTTTAAAGTCGATTCGATATATTTTAGAATCAAGTTCACAAGAGGTTGGGTGAACTTAGGAGCACCCTAGTTCTACTCTATATATATATATATATATATTATACATTTAAGAAAAAAAAAAACGAAGCCTGTAGGTAAGCAAAAAAGTGAGATTGTTGGGAATTTTGGTAATTTTAAAATATGATATTTGAATAAGAATATAAACATAAATTTTATTAAAAAAATAAAAACCAAATAACGGAAGGAAATTATCAAACTTGTATGAGCGATCTTATAAGATAAGATAGTCTCAAATTACTTTGAGAATCCTCTCTGTAGGAGAGATTCACGAACCTCTTTCAAAAATGATGACATAATTATAATTTTTAAATAAGTTTTGTAGGGAAAAATTAGATGTGATATGAGATAGAGAACAAGAGAGAATTCTCATTTTTATTCATGCTATGTATGTGGGATAAGCATCCTTGTTGACATATCAGGTGCATTTATAGACCTCCCAACTTTTCTCCTTTTTTTAAATTTTTTTTTTTAATCTTTGGCTATTATGCTTGATACGTTCTATCTCCAGAGAGATTAAGTCGTAGTTTATCAAGAAGGAGGCTAGGCCGTGCGTGTTCAACAAGTGTTTAGTGTAAACAAGGCACAGATCCAGTAAGTACATGACTATGTCCTATGTGTGCCATGTATTGCTAAAACGTGGACCTTGAACTCGGTGAATTCGGGAGTATTTATAGACTCATAGGTCGGTTGTGATCTCGTACGGACACCCTAAGTGGGCTTGTCGAGTGGGCCTGTAAGTCGGTTGTGATCTCGTACAAACACCTCGAGTGGCTGTTGAAAGAGCTTGCTAACTAGGGGTGCAAACATAGCGGATACGGATCAGATAGTGGTACAACTATATCTGTATCTGCTTTTATTTTTCATATACGGATATGTACGGATACGGATCGAATATCGGATCATATCCATAGATATATACATAAATTTTTGCATAATACATATTAAAACTATATGGTATATATTAACTATTCAGATACGGATAATTAAAATTCAAAATCATATCTGTATCCGCACAAATATTCAGATATCAGATATTCGTATCTAATTTTCGAATACAAATCTGTTTTCGATTGGATATTATCTGATCCGTTTGCTACTAAATGAGTTTGGTACTTGGCCCGTAATAGTTTCATGAGACTTTCAGTACATGACCTATCATTACCCTTCATGTATGAAATGTTAACATGTTAAAGTTTGCAGATAATAATGCAATGACTGCAATAACATGTTAACGTTACAATATCAATAAGAGAAGATGTTCGGATTTTTTTTTCCTACACTCTGAAAAAGAGTTTAAAAATAAAAACCACCCGGAGCAACTTTTTATCAAAAATACCACTCTCGTGGACTGAATCTGCTTATCCAAATGGACCAGATCCGCAGACTGAGCACGCGGATCTGGATCCGCAGACTGAGCATGCGGAACCGCGGATTTGTGGATTGAGTCCGCGTATCTGAATTTTGACAACAAATTAAAAATAATATAAAATTAAATTTAAAATTCGGATACGCGGACTCAGTCTGCGAATCCGTGGTTCCACATACTCAATCTGCGGATCCAGATCTGGTCCCTCTGGATACGCGGATTCAGTCTGCAGAAGTGATATTTTTGATAAAAAGTTATTCCAGGTGGTTTTTATTTTTAAATTATTTTCCAGGATGGTAGATAAAAAAAATCCGGAAGATGTTTAGTTGAAATGAAAAAATGAAAAAGAAAAAAACAATGCGGAAAGACATTTAAAACCGGTCCATGTTTTTTTTTTTTTTACAAGACCGGTCCATGTTGTTGAAGAGAGATAAATATCAGACCCAATAAATTAATGAATTTTGTTCTGATTTCGGCCCAACTTGGTTTTAAGACACAGATTAAGGTTTGACAATTAATATCAGAATTTGCTAGTTTCGAATTTTCGGCCAGACCGGGAATATTATCAAGAATTATATGCTCCCTCCACCATAAATTGTTGAATAATTATTAGAGTCTCCGCACTTCAGTATTTTCAAAATTTCCACAGTAACATTAGAGAAATGATGTACTATAATTTCCACTAATTGTATAGTCTTATTTTTCTCAGTCTCCACACTCGTCTCTGCAATAAACTTACTTGGAATATAATATATTAATACTTGAAAAGTAAGATATTAATACTTTGATGTATAACTTGTTATGGTCATCTCTTTTTCAATTATCCAATTGTCCCTGCGTGAACCTCTCTCTAACAAAGTAGTGAGAATCTCATATCTCTGTATTAACCTTCTCCAATTGTCCCGGAGTCAATATTCCTCTAACAAAAGTAGTTTATCTCATAGGTATAATACTTCAATACATAGGTATAAATACTTGCAATGCTTGATATTAATAATATCGGGCGTGATCCAGTGGCATATATAAATAATGACAAGTATAGGTATAAATACTTGTACGACGAGATATAAATACTTACGTGACGATGGGCCCGAAAGTACGTCATCATTGATCTCATTGAAAGAGAAAATTACATAGAAGACGTTTATAATTTTAGATTCATAAAATTCTTCATAGACCTTCATCATTGATCTCATTTGAGTAGTCCCGCACATGTATTTATGGTGGATCCTGATAATCATCCCCGCACTTCCATCCCCGCGCTACTATGGGCGACTAAGGAAACATTAATAGAATAATAGTATTTAATATATAGCATTAATGTATTTATATTGGATAGTATAAGTATTAATCTCTATAAAGAGAACTGTATTTACGTACGTAAAAGAATGTTCAAATTGTATCCCCGCACAATTTTTCTTAATTTCTCTGTTTCGTCCCCGCGCTATGGGGGACCATTAATCGGGGTCAAACTTCCTGGGCCAACCTTTCAAATTTTTTAATTTTTTTATAAATATTTCATGGGCCAAACTTCAAGGGCCGGATAATTAATAAAAGAAATATATATCCCTAATCTACGTAATATTTATCCTTTAGTGTAAGTATCAATGCAGTATTTATCCATTGAACATAACAGTATATATCCATAATCTATATAGTATTAATCTTTAAAGATTGTAGTATTTATTCTTAGACAATTAAGTATTTATCTTATGCATAGTAATAATTTATCTTTAAAAACTGTAGTATTTATCTTTTAATATTGGAGTATTTATTCTTACACATTACATTAGTTATGACTAAGGTAAATACTCCAGTTGAAGTATCATCGCAGTATTTATCCATTGGATTAAAGTATTTACCTTAGTCAATTAAGTATTTAACTTAGACATAATAAGTATTAATCTTTAAAACTTGAATTATTTATCCTTAAATATTGAAATATTTATACTTTAATATTGAAGCAATTCTCCATTGGACATTGCAGCAATTTGAATTTATCCTTAAGTATTTATCTTTTGATATTGGAGTATTTGTTCTTTATATTGGAGTATTTATTGTTGGACAATTAAGTATTTATCTTAATCATTTTTGTGGATCGTGAGGAAAAAAGGAATTTTCAATTTTGAAAGGAAAGAGCGATGCAGGGATATTGCGGGGATCAGTTGAATTAAATCAAAGTTAATTAAGTTAGTTAATGGGAGTTAATCTCTTAAAGATATAACGTGGAGAGGATGTGGGGATGGTGTTGGGATGGCTATGTAAAAATTACTCACCTCATAATCTCATAGGTATAAATACTTTAGAAAAAAAAAAAATTCAGTGTTAGAGATTTTATGATCCTCCAGCTAGCTGTGATAGTTATGATGCAGAGATTTTACGGATACTAGTATCCGGATACTGTTATCAGCTTCCTAAATTGTTTGTAATCCTATCATTTTAAATGATTATTATTATGAAAAATATTAACTTAGAACTTGATATTGAATAGCTTCTTTATAATTTTGGACGAATGTGCTTTTTTTTAATGGATTTTCTGCAACAAATAATTGTCGATTGTGTTACGGTATAAGAGTTTTTTATTTCTTAATCATCTCAATTTATAAATACTCCGCAAATATATAAAACAATGAGATCTAGTTCTTTATTTCAAATTACTGATATCTAGATTACAAGTTTGTACATCAAACAATGAATTAACATGTTAAATATATATGTATGTAGTGCATTATTTCTTGTTTTTCACTGAAGTATGTTAATATATCCAAGGACAAAAAAATTGCTTAGTGTGGAATATTTGTATGTTGTTTGTTATAAATTATTAAAGAAATAAAATTCTTTCACCAATTGTAGTAGCAATATTATTTTTAGTAGTAATAAAATATGTTGTGGATTAGAGAACCAGTGGAGACTTGAAAAATATTTTATATCTCAAATTATTCCATTATAATTTATATTTGTACAAGATCTGGTTGTGTCACTCAACACAGACACAACATATAAATTAAATATTCTGATTCAAATGTTGGGTTTGGCAATTAACCCAAATATAAATCCAATCCATGCATTTTACAACACACCATGTGTCACATCTGACAACTATAAAGATTCAATAAAGATTAAAAATTATCAGGGATTTAATACATAGAAAATATAAATATACAAAGATTAATTTGACAGCTGTCTTATATATATGCACAATATAATTGTGTATCTTTTATCTCAATCTGGAGATACTTGACCGTATCAGTAGATTCAGTACCATATATTTTGCAAATCTTACTAAGCAAACACAAAATTGATAATTAAGGAACGTAATCTTAAGAAAAATCCTCTAGTACAATCTTGTGTTTTGTGCAAACATGTGTGGTTTGACCCGGATAATATTTTTTTCTTTCTAAAGTTCCAATTTCTTGGGATCATAATTCTATGGACAAATTGAATTTACATCCTCTTATGAAGTTTTCGGATCCAACTCTACTGTTTTTTTTATAAGAAAAGTAGAGTTCTGTTTTTTCGATCCCAACTATTTAAACTTTTCAATTTGCGTATCTCAATAAAGAAACTTTTTCATACACAAATTTCAATGAATTTGAATAGTTGGGATCGGAAAAGCAGGATCCTGCTTTTCTCTAAGAAAAGCAGCAGAGTCCGATTTGAAGTTTTCAGCGCATTTTGACAAGTCATAAATTTCGGATTTCTTTATAGTAAAATAATAAGGATGAATCCGTAAAAAAATCGCAGAAGTTTTTGAAAAAATAAATAAAGGGACTGGTTTTTCCTGTAATTCACATCAATGATGTTAAATTGATATTTAATATTCCGGACACTACACAAATGGCTACAGAGCGAGCATCCTGGTTTCTACAACGTGATCTTAATATAAAAAATATATATCTATGATCTTAATAATAAACCGGGGAAAATATCCGCTTGTACAATCTAACAAAATATTTCCAAAAATACTGTGATGTTTGTATGATTGTATCTGAATTTTACAATCACAAAATTTATATCAATTTTTGTTTTTGTTTTAAACTTGGAAGAGAGTATCATTCTTGGAATTATGACCAGATTAATTATATATTTCATTCAATCAATGCCAGACGATTTAATGCGTAAACTCTAAGAAGCTACTACGCAATTGCGTTACCTTCTTATGTGGGATTTGGCATCCGTGATATTTGATTTCATAAATTAATCAGTCGCTTAATTAGACACCTTTAGGCTTTAGTTCATATACCAGTGCTGCTGTAAATAACGGTATGTGTTCGTTGGACAGACATGTACTGTCAACCGATTAATCATAATTTTACGGATAATTTTGCACTTTCATTAAAATTATGTACATATACTCATCATTTATTAAAATAATTAATCTAACTTATAAAACTTATCAAATAAATTTATTTGAAGAAATTTTAATTTCCTTGTTACTTAATGAAGTTTCATAAAATTTTATTCAGAAAAAATTCAAATAAGCAAGACAAGTATAGTGCGTATAACGAATAAATGTATAAAAAAGAATAATAAAATTGACCGACTGATCAGCCATATAAACAGAAAACATACAATTAATCAGTCGTTTAAACATAAAACGAGCGATTAATCGGACAAATAGGATGATTAATTGGTCTCATCTGCAAACAACGTTCCGACAAGTTTATTCATAACAGTTTGATCACCGCCACTGATTAATCAGCCGATTAATCGAGCTAAACAGTTGTTTTTAACAACACTGAGATATAGTTCAACATAATTTATATATTATTTCGTGGTTAGAAGAATAGATGTATATAACCAGATATATTAATTATGCAAAAAATGCAATATTGGTCATAAAGTTGGAATTTTATTTTCCAAATAAAATTACTCCTTAATTTTTTATATTAAATATTAAAAAGAGAAAGAGAGATTAAGCCTAGTAAATTCTAGGGTGGCACACAATTCTCTGAGTAGCTAAGATATAACTATTTTAAACACGAACAAATTTTTGTAACATTTTGAAAGTGAAAAAAAGACGTACTTAGAAAAGAAAAAAAAATTGAATCTGAAATAGGCAAATCTCCTACTGACCTCATGTCACTCTTGCCCCTACGAATAAATTGCGCAAGACGTACTTATTATCAATGTTGTAAAATGCGGTTTTGTTCATACATGCGGAAGGCCATTGCATACCGCATATGCGGTATGCAGCCGCATATGCGGAATTTCATACAGACTTATATATGCAGATTTTAAACTATATATTAATTTATTTCTACTCAAAACATGGAATATATTTCCATTAAAATCATTCAAACAATAAATTCGCACATATGTGGACCAATATGTAGACATATGAGGTCCAATATGCGGCCGCATATTCGGAACCGCATATTTGAGACTATATGAAAATTTTTATACGTAATCAAACTGCATATGCATATGCGGCCGCATGAACCGCATTTTACAACACTTCTTATTATATCTCGACGACGAAACATCTGTGGTCTATCTCTGACTAGTATACCAATTAATACTCAATAAATGGATTCTATTTTGATGATCGCTTTTGAAATTATTATGACGGATAAGATCTGTTGACATTCACAACTTGAATTAGAAATATTTCTCATGACAGCCTTTATTAAGTTCATTGAACCCTCTAGAAAAGAAAGAGGGGGCCTATATAGTCGCCTAGTTGTTGCTCGCATTCCATTATTAAAAATACAACAGATACGTTGGATTTTAAATTTGAATAGAATAATTGCAAGTTGAAAACATCTCTGGAAATTCTGTGAGCTCCTACAGTCATATTCATACCTCCTAGGCATATGTGAAACTTTAAAATGAAAATTCCTCTCAGTTATATATATGATGAAAATAACGGCTAGCACAGGTTTATGCTTGATTAACATTTTTTTCAAATAAATGTTGGATGTCAAATTACTCAATTATTTAAAATATGTAATGATTTTTTTGTCACAATGTCACTAGATTAAAAATCGGTTCTCATGCTTGATTAATATCAGGTAACTTATGAAGAGATTGGAGAAGTGAGTTCGTAGTTGAATTTTGCACAGCCTATCTCAAGCTAAAATAAAGAATGGTTCGTGATAGGCTTGGCGTGCGAACCAGCGGTAAAAAAAAAAGTTTCTTTATGGAAATGAAACTCTCACGAATTGAGCAGGAGTAGTACTAGAATGGATAACCTCCTGGAAAGTCCCTGTGTTACTGATTTCGGTTGGATTTCATTTCTAGTCTACCCAAACTTATTTGAAAATAAAGACTTTGAAGAAGAAGAAGAAGAAAAAAAATATTAAATTTTGCGATTTAAATTTATATATTCTCAATGGTTATCAAAATGATGCTTAAATTACATAATATTTGATCAATATGCTACATACATTTATAATATCATCTTTTGATTTAAAAATTTTCTAACTTGAGTGAGACAGTATAATCAAAATTATCAAATAATTTTTTTACCGGATGAGTGCGGTATTTTATCAAACATGCAAGAGTTCAAATATCTCATTTTTTTTGTCTCTATTAGTCTCTATTTTTTTTTAATCTTTAATAACTTAAAACTTTAAAAATTAAATATCAAACTTATAATTTTTCTCTATACATTGATATTTTTTAACCAAGAGTTTGCGAAAAATACACTGATGTGAAAAATTTCTAGATATTATTTTTTCAACTTATTGGTTTGTATAATTAAAAATAAATAATAATAATAATTTATTTGCATATAGAAAAAATAATATAATTTACGTCTACTGATTTTTTTATTATTTAATTTTCTTTTTTGTCATTAAAAAATTAAAAATACAAGCATGACAAATACACAAAAATAATAATATATTAACTCCATTAACAGAAAAGTTAAGTTGCGTCCAATCTTTTGCTGAACTTGGATTCCCCTTTATATGATAAGCAAACATGAAAAATGCGATGAATGTATTTTTCAGTAACTATCATAGAGACGTTTTTACAAGAAAAAACATAAAGTATAGAGAGAACTTTCTACCATGCGTTATCCTTTAAAACCACCAACCCATCTTACATTAGATGAACCAAATTGACTTACCGTACAAAAATATCCAATTGATCATAGAAAAAGAAGCGCCTTTCCTTTATGCATAAATTCTACTGACCGTTTTGAAACTAGTGGCCTTTACACCCATGAAACAGTTGTCTTTTCTTAGGATATTTTTTATCTATAGAAATTATTAAATTTACATATATGGAAATAGAAATAGTGTTTTGTTTTTAACAAATATAGAAAAAATCAGATTTATTGAGTCCAGTCTAATATTATGAATAGAAATCAATGGTTCTTTTCTAATTCTAACATAATTAAATGTGGCAACAAAATTGTTTTCTACTTATTTTTTGCACCGGACTCCGTATTTGATCATGTTAGAATTGGATAGGAACCACTGAGTCCTATTTATAATATTAGATTGGACTCAATAGATCCAATATTTCTATATTTGTTGAAAACAAAATACTCTTTCTATTCTGGTAGTAATTACTTAAATAATTTCTATTGATAAAAAAATTATCTAAAAGTTATTCTGTCTTGTCATTGTTTATATTTTATTTTTTTCAGGCTTGCTGTCCGGCTGTTACATCTCCTTTTTTTTCTCAGTTCATTGAACCTTAGATGCAAGTGTCAAGCGTGTACTTTCTGAAAAATAGAAAAAATGTGTGCAAGTTGGAGTTCTTGATCAGGTCCTCCATGCAACGTTGTTGCGCAGTCTCTTTATTCATCCCCTCTTGGCTTTCACCCATCACTGTCACTGACAGTGGACCACACATGAGATCCTCGCAGTCGCAGCAATACCCGTGCCCATTTTGGTACCACGTGGGATGTATACCGTTATGTTAACCATTGAAAATTAAACAGAGTAAAAAGAAATTAAATGTTGAAAGTTTGGAATAATGGAACCTCCATACCAAAATTATTTTAGCAGAAAATAACATCAGTTATCATTTTCGACAAATTGTAGTACTTAATTGGCCTATCACCTTCACCGCACCTATCAATAAAACATCTCTTTCTCATTTACTAAATTATTTTTACCTACTACAAATTTCATTTTCCTCGGGGTCTCCGAAAGGGTCCGCTCGCCATCTCACGTGCACCGCACGCCATACGGTTTCCTTGCTTCTATATATCTAGTTGATCAACCCAAACAAAATCGAGAGGACGAGAGCAAACAAACTAAAGAGAAAAAAACAAACTAAAGAGAGAGAGACAGAGGAATTAACAAAACAAGGGCACAACGCCTCTTATATATTACTCTACATCTCCTGTACAATCACTTGTAGAGAGACGATCATGGGGCATTCTGGTAACGGTCAGATGATTGTAATGGTGACGGTGGCGGTGGCAGTTGCATTACTTGTTCTACCGTTGATTCTCCCTCCCTTGCCGCCTCCACCGCCTTTCTTTATGCTAATCCCAGTTTTTCTCATCTTATTACTAGCCTCTCTCGCTTTCATGCCCCAAAAAGGCATCGACGCATCTTCTACCTTCCCCAAATGAGACCCATTGTGTGCGGCATTGATCCCAATTACATGAAAACGGTTCATTTATGAGGATGATCATTTTTTACAAAATTTGTTGAGATACAGAGAAGAAGGGGCTTATCTATGGCAATGGAAAAGGGAACAGAAAGCTAGAAAGCTTTGAGTATGGTAAAAGGAAAAGGAAAAAAAGTAGAGAAAAAGTAAAAACCAAAAAAAAAATTCCTATTGGTTGGAGGGGGTCTGAGGAGGAGTCAGGCAGTAGAGAACTAAACCAGCGATGAGAACAGCTGCACCTGCGATGAAGCCTCTTGGAAGAGACGAAGCAACGGCGATGTATGGCAGCGGAAGCGTGAAGGCGTAGATGGATAGAGGAACTGCAAATGAAAACAGAAATGAAAGATAAAGAGGTGTTAATTAATTTGAATATTACTGAGGTTTAAGGTTTTTGTCTCTTATTTGGAAATATAGAAGAGGAAAATATGACTAGTTGAGATGACCAAGGCATGTGGTGTTTTGAATGCTTAATTATGTTGTAATTTTTAAAAATTTGTTCAAGTTGATGATTTGTAAAATGGTTTGCCGTGATTTTTTTTTTTTTTTTGGGGGGGGGGGTTGTATTTTGATATAATTTTTGTTGAGTTATGAAAACATCCATCTGTTTGAAGAGTATTTGATTGATTGATACACTAACTGCTATGGATACCTTATCTTTTGAGCTCAGTTGCGTTTACAAAAGACAGTAGTTTCGGTAAAGGAAAACTGGAAAAGTACTTGTTTACGTTCGAATCTATCCAGTTTACAGTTTTAAAAAGCAAGTAAAATATCCATGTCTAACCTTGAATCTACAATACTTGTAACTGTATCCAAAAAAAAAAAAAATTTGAGCTGTATGCGTTGCAGCCCAAATGAAACAATGGCAAAGGTTTGCTAATATAAGCAATTGGTGGAAAATAGATGAGAAGACCCAAGATAAGAGAACTGATGATACATGAGGGAGGGAGTATTTGAGATTCGTGCCAGATTGAAATAGCCGGTTCGGATCTCATTCTGCCAGGTCAGGTACCTGACTGGATCTGAATTCAGATAAGAGGGGCACAGTAAGTAAGACAAGTGGATAGGTAGGGTAGACTGGTCTCTATTGATCAGGCTATCAATGAAATAAAGCAGCCCCTTGTTTTGCGGTCTTCTACTCAAACAAGCTGTGATGCTGTGATGCTGTGATGCAGGATAACGGTGTAGGTTCGATGTCTATCGGATCTTCTTTCTTCTTTCAGATTGAATGAGCTTTATGACTGTTCGATTCATCTTAAGATATGTGCGTACGTAAATTAAAGCAGACTCATATGAAATTTAAAGCATTGCACATTAAGCTTAAAACAAATTAGACGGAGATTGAACCCATCGAACTAAAGTAGGTCCAATGGGCATCGGATGTACTCCCAACTGGTGATGCAGATGTGTAATTGTGCAAAGAATTGAGGGAGTAGGCCCGAGTTGCAATGACTTGGTACACAAAAATGTAGAGAGATTGTAACAGGTAATTGCCGTTCTAGTGTTATAATTCCAAGCTCCTATACCAAAAGGAAAGGGGAAAGAAAGAGGTCACATGCTTGATAACATCCTATTTAAAGTGTCAATAAAGAGGCCTATGTATTTTTTGTAGATCAAAACCTAAAGCAACCACCTCTCGTCCTTGATTGCGTACAGTAAGAAGCCGATGGGGGCCTCAACTGGAACGCGTATCCTCTGCATTAACTCAAAAGAGAATTTTTAAGTTAATGAATCTCAACCGTCTAAAATTGGACGGAGTTAATCCGACTATCTCTATAACACAGGAGTCTATAGGAATCTTTCAATATTAGTACAGATCTAATCTCCACGAATCTTAAAACATATTGGACGGTTAATACTCATTTAGCTCAAAAGATTCCTTTTTGAGTTAATGCAGAGATACGAATTCCCTCAACTGTTGCACACGTAGTACGATCTGTGTACCGTATATGTACCTGTCCAGCGGGTCAGAGGACAGAGGCTATCTGCACGCTGGTAACAATCTCCCAAAACATCACCAAAGACAGTAAATAAAAGGGAATTTTTTTATATATAGAAATTATAAAAATTCTGATCAATACAAATAGAAAGAGTACATTAATTGTAACAAATATAGTAAGATCGGAGCCAATGATCTCGATCCATGATTTTTTTTAACTGCACAGAGAATTTGCAAAAAAAAAAAAAATTATGGATCGGGATCACTAACTCCGATCCATAAAAAAAACTTGATTTTCTGTGACACAAAACTCTTGTATCCATAAAAAAATAATAGTTACATATATTTTTGTACTACAGAAAATCAACCCATTTATGGATTGGAGTCAGTGATTCTGATCCATGAATTTTTTTTTTTTTTTTTTTTTTGCAAATTCTTTGTGAAGTTAAAAAAAAATAAAAAAAATTCATAGATCGGGATCACTGACTCTGATCTTACTATATTTGTTGCAATCAAGATACTCTTTCTATTTGTGTTGATCAGAATTTTATAATTTCTATTAACAAAAAATTTCCAAATAAAAGAGGTAATTTTACGCTCATATAAGATGAAATAAGACGTGTGATAAAATATAATGCATAAAAATAATAATTAGATATGAAATAGAATTACTCAAATAAATATCAAAACGACACAAGAGAAAGATCACATAATTAATTTTCTCTGTCAGGTAAGTCCAAAGTAAAATGTTATCACACTCAAAAGGGAGATAGGAAAGAGGGACTCGGTTAGGAAACTGTAGGGATTATTTAATTGCAAAATTAATGACAACTGGAATTATCCCATGCACTGGAAAAGTTTAGGTGATCAAACGCCAAAGATCATGCTAATGCTAATAATTAACTCACTAGGTTTGAGCCACTGGTAAAGATATCCTATGATGTAAACGTTGTTTTTGTGACAAACCTCAAACCTGTATGGGGGAAAGAATCAACCTTTGTTCTTCCATGTGAGAATTCAAAAGTTCGAAACCAGTTGGAGATCCCTTGTGGATATTTAAGTTGGAAAATTGGAATGCTTGATAACATGTTTATTCAAATATAAAATAAATTAACTTGTACTGAGAGACTGAACACTCCCACTACAAGCTTCTAAATGAAGTTTCTAAGCGCATTAGTCATTTTATTATAATACCATTCTTTTTTATTGATGTTAATTTCCTAATTAGTACTTTTTGTAGGTGGTCCTAATTTGAGAGCGATTAACTGCTTTGCTCAAGAATATGACATATCCTGCTACATATATTGTTATCTTACTCTCAAATGCTGAGATTATCTTTGCCAAGTTGCAGTGAAACAGGTCAGATGCATTGTACTGCGGTCCAGCTTCATCCCCCCTCTACTAATAATAATGGTGCCATTGTGGAAAGTCTAACAGGTTGGTACTGCACTTGTAGGTGACACAGTACTATGAACTACTAAATAATAGAATTATGCCTCAAATCACTGTAGATGATGTTCTTAAAATTAGTTTTAGGTGCTTTAATCAGCGATGTATTGATTATTTGTTTCTTAATCTTTTGATAGAAAATATCTGTGTTTTTATTTTACGAGTTTTCATTAATTAGTTTTTATAAACAAAATTGAAAAGGGAAAAAGACACCGACCTGAAAATGTGGAAGCAAGACAAGATACGACAGCAGATGAGATTTTAAGTAGGTGCAACAGCGATATGTTATAAGCAATGTTAACAAGTACAAACAGCAATGGTAAAACTGGTGCACCATCGCAACCTACGACAAGTCATAATATACCTTATCAGCACAGGAAAATGGAATAGCATCCAAATAGCATCGAGTTATTCAACCGTATTCATTAAGAACAGATAAGTGCATACCAGTTGATAGTGATCCAATATTAAGAAAACATCCGGCGCCATTTCTAATATAAGCAGGCAGGAGATGGAAAGGAACTCCCCATAATTTTGACAAAAAGGGTAGTAAAAGACACATGAAGAGAGCCTGTATGAGATACATGCATTGATCAGGTGGTAAATTAATAAGCAATAAATATTAAAAACAAAGTTAATGCAACACCATAGAACTCAGTATCATACCACTCACGAACTGTATTTAAGTTTCCAATACATTGTATAGGCTTTCACAAATGATCTCATTTTTTTCTCATTATTGTTTTTTATTTGTATTTATATCCAAAATGAATTGGTTTGATGTACTTTGTATGATTTTCCATAGGGGCTGCACTGGTATTGCTATTACCATCCATTTCATGGCCTGAGAACTTTATGCTTGTCAGTATATACTGGATAGTTACCTGATATGCAGACCCAAATGAGTTGACGACAAAGAGATCAACAGATCCTCCCTGCATCAATGTAGAGTGGATCAAAACAAACGTTCCTTGTATTACTATTGCTTAAACGAACCTTTTTGAATAAAACAAATACGTGGGAATGTCAGACTGTGGTTGAGAAATTTTGCAGTATAACATCTTGTTGCAAGGAACTGTTTTTCAGAAGATTGGACCATCCAAAAATAGTGATTTTGTATCTATCTAAAAAAAATAGTAAAAAGTTTCCAAAATATGTAAAATTTGGAATGGAGATAATGTTGAGCAGTTCATATTGACTGTTTGAACTTTGAAAGTGAAGACAACGATGTGAGGCATGATTGGGGCACGATAACAATGGGGCATTTTAGCCCTACTCGTTTAACAATTAAATGATGCTCCTATTAAAAATATTGTATACCTTCAACCGCTTCCTAGCATCCAAGAATATTATTTCCTGCATTGGTAGAAAATAACATATTTGAATAATATAATTTGCTTAAAGCAAAGAACATTTTACTGGGCTTAATGAATGTCATAGAGCCTGTACCTTTAATACAGTATCAGCAGCTTGTAATAGAAAGGAACTTATCATTAGAAGTGGCCAAAAAATACCAGCACCTTTTAGTGATGCGTTAGCTCCAGATCCACTGTAATCAATAAGCGTATTTTCTTTATTTGGAACAATTACAACACAAACTTTCTGAAAGTAGGTTAAATGTTTTTGACTAGAAAAGGATGAAAAAATATTCAAATTGCACCCAATATCTAATCAAGAAGTGTCATTCCAAATTGGATTTTGATCAGTACCCCTTTTGTCTCTTCTATTAAAAAATTTTCAACAGAACACGTACTTTAAACAAGCTAAATTATTCTGGTAAGGGATGGCCCCAACCTCTGGAAATAAGAGTCAAGTAGGAAAACTGACTTAAAAAATCAATCTGCTATACCAGGCATGTTCCAGTAATAACCAGTACGTCATGGTACCATTTACATTGCAATTTAAAAGCAATTACCTAAAAAATGTTTTAAATGTGAATTGTAGATAGTAAAAGTAACTACCTTGCAACAGTAATTACTACTCCAGCAGTCACAAGAAAACAACCAAGTATTTGATTGAATCTATATCGCCTCCTTAGAAATATTGCTGAAAGTAAAAGTTGCCATACAAGAAAGGTCTGCAAATGCCAGCATTAACTATAGTTTAGCAAATCATGCATTCTACACACTTGAATAGTTCTTTAAAAATGCTTGTAGACCATGTACCTGAGAAAGTATGGGTATTGAAGCCCCAGAGAGAACAGCTGTACCAGTAAAAGAGAATCTTTAGTTTAGGGAATCTTTAGGAATACCTAATTCATCAAAATGGTAATTAAGCTGTTACTGAATTGCTTACTAAGAATTATTTCGAGCGAACTAAATCTTAAATTAAACATTAAATTTTTTGTAAGGCACAGTACAAGCTTTTGGCTGACTGCATTTCACTGTATCAGCTCGTACAGGTGTTGGTGGTAATACTTGAGATGAAAAAAATATTCATGAGTTGTCAAAGAGACCAGATGAGATAAAAAAGGTCAGAAAATTTACCAGTAGCTGCCATGCCAGATGCAGCCGCTAGGGCTTCTAGAAGCCCCACAGCTAAAAATGGTGTCTGTGGTAGAGAGAGCATGTCATCAGTGACAAGTCCAGCTTTTTGACGAATGTATAAGATGGAGAAATACACAACCACATACCTTGCAAGGTTAGGTATGATAATTCAGAATTAGAATTATTCATATGTATTAATTTGAAAAATGAAAAGTGCAGTCTGACAAATACTTGTAAAAGATGAATAAACCAGTAGATTGAGTTCAAACTTCAAAATAATGAGCGAGGCAGCAGTTGCCTGAATTCGTGGCTGTTTGTTTGCTTTCCTTTTTTGGTAAATGAAATTTGGGAAATATTTATATACAATTAGATAAAGGTTATGAAAAGATCCTATTTTCTCCTCATGTTACTGTAACCAAAGACACAAGATCAATACAATGATATTCTCTATTCTTCTAAACTTATTACAATTATGCAAAATTGAGGTTCACAAACCAATTATCAATTAAATCAGCTGCAATGGACATGTATACAGAATTCTCAATGCAACATAGAATCACACATGTTTCATACTATTAAACCAGGTTTTTCAGTTTCTTGTTCAAGCCGTAATATCGGATTAATAAAATGAGCACAAAACAATCAGAGACTAGGCATTTGTACGTGATATGCTTTATGTTGTGCCAATTGTACATTTGTTCCTTGTTTAAAAACAAGAATCCTTTCAGAGACTAGGGATATATTGAGCAAAACTAGGGTGTGATGTGCTCACCAAGAGAGGTTGGTGAGCACACCTCCAAAAGCTATCGGATTGACGTCGAACTATGAATCCAAACCATTGAAATCCATGTACTTCGTGAGTGATGCATATACATGTGAAAATTTTAAAATTTCGAATTCATTTAGCACATGGTCAAGCGGTAAAAACAATAAACATTTTATAAGTTAATTTTTAAATTGTTTTATGTATTCATTTGTCATCATTTTTTTTACCGCTTGACCATATACTAAATGAATTCGAAACTTTAAAATTTTGGCATGTACAAGCATCACTCACGAAGTACATGAATTTCAACCGTTTGAATTCGTAGTTCGAAGACAATCCACCCTAGTTTTGCACGGGATATATTTGTGACAGTTGTGCACAGAAAAAGAACTGTGCAAGAGCAAGGTATTTTTCATTTTAGAGGCCGTCCGGTTTTTTCACTTATTAAAAACGATGGCCTGTAGATCTATGGCCCAAAATTGGAATTACAATGGGGCCACAGATCAGTTTTTGAAGCGCAACTGCTGGTCCAGCCCCATAAAATTTGACGGGATCATCTGTGGACTGTGGTTGTCAAAAATATTTGGTATTTTAAAATGACTGTGACACCAACCACCTAAAAAGAACATGTGCCTCTCCACATCCTGACGTAAAGGCACACGTCCAAATGCATTTGCGGGTCTCTGCAACGTCAGATCTACTACAACTCTTTACTATGTGACTAACCATGTGTCTTATAAAATGAGACAGGTTGCACTGAATGAGTGCATCAGAAAGTTAGTTTTCAATATTGCAATATAATGCTTAATTGACCTTCTTCCTATTTCTAAATCGAATTTCTAACTTCTACCCATCTTTTTAATTGATGTTTTTCAAAATCACAAATTTTGAGAGAGAAGAAGTTCGGGCATAATACTGGCAAATCATTTTTTTATTTTGCAAAAAAAAAAAAAATTAATGGACCATAAATTTGATTTATAGTTCAATTTTGAACCCCACAAAAATACCTTTTTATTAGTGTATTAAATAAGAAGTGCCCTTTGACTACTGCGAAAAGCTTTAGAATCTTTTGGAAATCATTTTTTTAGGATGGAGGATGTCACCCCACAAAAGTAATCACATTCCAGGGCCACAGAATCAAACCTCATGTGTCAGACAACCAGTTCAACAATCGACGTCCAAAAAGGTGTACTGCCCAGGGCCCACATGTGACCTGCCCACTAAGGCACTAATGTTAGATTCGCATGCCATTAAAATAAATTTACCCGATGTTATTATGAAATTTTAAACTAAACTCTAATTTATGCTTTCTAAAATTTATTTTCACGTAATCATATTTTCCTTCTCCCACTCGGAAGCGGGGTGATCGGACCTCGGTCCAAGGTCTGGTCAAAATTATCCAATTCACATCAATTGCATACAACTTTAAAAATTTTATACGAGATTTAGTAATCGGTCGGATAAATTTGATCTCATAACCGTCGAACAGCCTCCTTCCCTCCAATTTCTATCCGTCCAAGAAGACAGACAAAAATACATTTTTCTATTTTTCGACAAAGATGGATAAACATGATCGCATTCTCTCACGCATTTGTTTTTTGTCACAATCTATTTTCCTCCTCGCTTTCTTTTTGTTCTCACTTTTCAGTTTTAATTTTTCGTTTATGTAAAGAAAAACAAAAGGTTGGTGGCAGTGAGAATTTATAAAGGAGAGAGAAACGTGACAAATTGAAATTATCGTTTGTCCGTTTCTTAGTTCTTACAAATGAAAAGGAATTGACTGCAATCAATTAATAAAATCGAAATTTAGCATCCTCAGATAATAAAATAAAATATTAATTCCACCTGATAAGGACGGGGCCCACTTGCGTATTACCTTCCCCGCGTATATCGAAAAGTGCAATTCGGATTCAAACCTCGAACTATTTAGAGAAGCATGTTCAAAAAAATTAGCTGTTCCAAGATATGTGTACAGAAAAAATTGAACGATTAAGATCTTGAATTTCAGATATTTCAAAGAATTTTAGATTTTAGCCGATTTAAATTCTGTAATGTTGTATTGAGTATCAATTGAAATTGCTTACGGACGTGTTTGAAGCAAAAAAAAAAAAAAACAATAGCATCGGATTTGCCCGTCGTGAACTTATTTTGTTGTTTATTAGTGTGTAATTATCTATTTCTCTCTCCTTTCTTTCCGTCTCGGGATCATAATCGCAAACCTCTTCTCTGGTTGCATTTACCCCAACTAACCAACACCGTAAATTTATAACTGAAACCCAGCGTCTAACTGTCGCACATGGATCTAACTAAAATAACAAAATAATTATAAAATAAGACAAAAAGTAAAGGCAGCATAAACAAATCAGGAATTGAACTGTAAAGCTTACCCGAATGTGGCAAGCTGAGCAAGGAAGAAAGGATATTCTTTTAGAGGCACCAGTGCCAGCTTGTGGAGAACTCGATTCGCTGTGCCCAGCACCACTGTGGCCGAAGCTGCGATGGCTATCTGCACTGCCATCCCCCTCCTCTCTGCGGCTGCCACGTCATCAGGTGACGTCCTTACTGGCACTGCACTGTAGCAATTTACCTCAGTTGATCGCCTCACTTGTGGACTCCACCTGATAGCGACTGTGTCATGGGATCGCCTGATCCTCCTTTCGATCGAGGGAGGCGACTGGACGCCTCCATTGATTGTATTGGTTGTTGCGAGATGGTTTGAGATTGAGCTGTAGGGATGCAAACATGAGCGCGGTTTGGGAACTGATCGAGGAATTGGAAGATTCGAAGGTCGCCAATGGTACGTCGCCATGGCTTATGAGTTAGATCAGAGAGAGAGAGAGAGATGCCAAGTGACTCTCTCCCTTCCCTCTTATACCTTTGTCTTTGTGAATTTAAATTGATTGATGGTGGCGAGCAGAGATGATTTTTTATTTGAACTCTGGAGCGAATTTTATTTGTCTCTCTTTTTGCGGGATGCAATCAGTGAGCTTTTGTTGAATTCTTTTTTGCACATTTGCCCTAGAAAAAAAGAAAAATCCAATATCAGCAGATTGGGAGAAAAAATAGATGTGGAGGTGTTTTACAGCAATATCTGGTTTTCAAGGCGTCTATCTAAAAACCCCTCTAAGCAATAAACAAAACGACACTGAATGTGACGGTGACGGTGACGGGTGATCCAATCTGACATAATATATGGAGTTTTTTTATAAACCATAAATAAAAAAAATATTGTTACGAAAACAATATGATTTGCAAATTTATTTCAAAAACTACAAGAACCGAGAGTAAAATTCGGTTCCCTTTTCCAGAACCGAATTTTACTCTCGGTCCCCATAAAAATTTCAAATTTTTTAAGCTTGCCACACCTAATCCACACCTAATCATTTATGTTTGTGCGTCGGATGGTGTTGCAAACCGCCCCAAAACCTAATTAAAAATTCGGTCCATGATGGAACCGAAATTTTAATTCAGTCATCGTAATTTTTTTTTATTAATTAGTTATAAACGAAAAAAATTCCATCATAAATTTCTCTTCTCCCTCTGTCTGCTCTCTCGCTGCGATTGCCATTTTTGTGCCTTCTTCCTCTTCTAAAACACTCTAAATTTTAAGTGTTTTGTTTTGATCAGATCGTCCCTGCATTGTGTTTTCCGTTTAAATCTAAAGGTTGTAGTAAGTTTTTTTTTTCCAATTACGTTCATATTTTAGGTTGAAAAATTAAAAATAAATTTTAAGTTGTTTGTGTTTTTTTTTTTTCAGAAAATGTCTCAGGTATTAATAAATGTGTACCACAGACGAGAAATTTCAGACGCACCGACCTGCACATTTTATAAGATAGTTTGTGATTTGTATGGATGTTTGTACTAATGTTTGAATAACATGTATAATATATTTATTTCTAACATGTATAATATATTTATGTATAATATATCTAACATGTATAATATATTGTGGAAAGTGTTTTTGTTTTTCGGGACTGAGTTTAAAACTCGGTCAGCTTCCATAGGCACCAGATTGAGTTTTGGGCCCGGCTGGGATTAATCTCAGCTTTCTGTTTTTCATTTGAAGGAATCCATATCCTCTCAGGTGTCTGAATCGAGGAAATTACAAATGGACGGCCCAGATTAATAATGCCCTGTGAATTCTGAATAGCCACTGAATTGGAAATTTCAGGAGAACCGAGTTTTATTTTCGGTCTCCTGAGGGAGAACCGAGTTTTATTTTCGGTCCCCAGGGAGAACCGAGTTTTATTTTCGGTCTGCAGGAGACCGATGGATTTTTTGTGCCATCCTGAAAAAAATTGAAAATTTGGGTCGGGACCGAATTTTATTTTCGGTCCCGAAAAAAGGGACCGAATTTTATTTTCGGTTCTTGTGGTTTTTCAAAATCTTCACACAATCATATTGTTTTCGTAACAATATTTTTTTTATTTATGGTTTATAAAAAAAAACTCTAATATATGTGTATGTTTAAGCAACTTTGCAAGAAAGCAGCAAAGAATATTCACGGTTAACTAGTTACATAAATACTAATAAATAGGGAAACGAATCTGCTGCGATTCTAAATAGATCGAGGACCCTGCTTTTCTCTGTCTAACCTTTAATTTTTTTTGGAATACACGAATCTCTAAGGAAACTGATTTTCATGCACGAATCTCAAAGAAAAGCAAGGGTTGGATATGGAAAAGCAGGGTCCTATAATCCTTAAGAATCGCAGCAGATTTAATTTCAATAAATAGACACAGAAGAACAAGGTTCAGAGGAAGAGAGGCCCGCATCCGCAGGACACGTATCCTCTGCATTAACTCAAAAGGAAATCTTTTGAGTTAATGAATCTCGACCGTCTGATTTTAAACGGAACCAATCTAACCGTCCAATATTAATACAGGGCCCTTAAATATTAGTGCGGATCTAATCGCACAGATATTAAAGCACATCGGATGGTTCATATTCATTAACTCAAAAGATTCTCTTTTGAGTTAATGCAGAGGATACGAATTCGAATTGGCATCCGCATGCACGCCGACCCTTCTTTTGAATGAAAAGGAGAGGCTCTCATTTGTCGTCAGGCGAATCAAATCGTCTACAATTGCTTTCAGTACAATTTTATGAAATATAAGAGATGGAATCCTTCATAATTTCGATAACATTTTTAAATATATAAAAAAATAAAACATATTGTTTATTAATTAGTTTTGAGTATTTAAAATATTGTTTAATATCTTATTAAAAAATCATTAATGTAAACCACTATAACATTCGAGCTGTTTGATAAACAATGGTTATCAATTTTAATATACATAATCTCGCAAACCGTTGTTTTCTTTCTTGGCTCGAAACAATGTGGTTGACAGCATCTTTAAATTTAATTATCAATAGCTTTACGGCTTCTGTTTTAAGACCCGCCTTCACGACGAGGTTAAGTATGTGGCAAGCACACTTTTGGTGAAACATTTCACCATTCATTATCGGATTTAGTGACCGTTTAAAAATCTCAATGGAAGCTAGGTTGTTGCTAGCATTATCGAATGAGATAGAAAAAATCTTATTATCCATATTCATCTTAAGGTTATACTCTTCTAAAACCTCAATAATTGATTTAAAAATTACATTTGCAGTGTGCGGGGATTCCAACACTCGAAAACTTAATACCCTCTTTTGTAATACCCAATTATCATCCATCCAATGCCCGGTAATATAAGAGTACCTGAGTCCATGTTTACCAGCAGTCCATATATCGGAGGTAATTGAAACCTTATTGTTTTGGTATGCAAATGTAGCTTTCAAATCATCTTTTATGTTGGTAAACTGGTTTTTTATTTTACTAACCATTTTTTTTATGATGAATCCTCTTGTACATTGGTTGAGCACACCCTCGAATGACCAACTGGGCAAAACTCAGGCAACCACCCATACTTATTGGTTGTTCTTTATGGGTAATGTACCGAGCCAATTTACTAAACATTTTTTATTCATCGAAATTTCAAAAATAAATCCGAAATTTCAAAAATAAAATCTATTAAAAATAAATCCGAAATTTTAAAAATAAAATCTAACTTATTCAAAACAAATCTAATTACTTCACATATTCAAAAAAATAAATCTAACATCTTTTATTAACCTATTAAAAATAAATCCGAATTTCAAAAATAAAATCTAACATATTCAAAACAAATCTAATTACTTCACATATTAAAAAAAAATCTAACATCTTTTATTAACCTATTAAAAATAAATCCGAAATTACAAAAATAAAATCTAACTTATTCAAAACAAATCTAATTACTTCACATATTCAAAAAAAGAAATCTAACATCTTTTATTAACCTATTAAAAATAAATCCGAATTTCAAAAATAAAATCTAACATATTCAAAACAAATCTAATTACTACACATCTAACAAATCTAACATAAACTAAATAAATCTAACAAATCTAACATAAAATAAATCTTACAAATCTAATTACTTAACAAATTTAATAAATCTAACATTCAATAAATATAACAAATCTAATTACTTAACATTCAATAAATCTAACATAAACTAAATCTAACATTCAATTTAAATTCTAAATTTCTCTACAAAAATAAATCTAACATCAAATTTAATTTTTAAATTACTCTACAAAAATAAATCTAACATTCAATATTTCAATCTAACAAAATTTAATCTAGCAAAATTTAATCTAACAAAATATAATCTAACAAAAATTAATGTTACCTTTTTAATTTCGCGGGAAAATCTTCGAGAATACCTTCGTAATTCCGTTTGCGTGTTTGCGTTTGTGTATTTGTTAAATTAACAACTACATTTTTTTTAACAATAAAATTAAAATTGGAGAATAATAAAAATATTGAGATTGAGAGAATGAGAGATGAAAATATTGAGAGAGATGTGAAAATTTGTAAGGAATGGGTGTATATTTATAGAATTTTGTTTGGAGGGATTAAAATTTGAATTTAAAAAAAAAAATGGGTAGGGGTCCGGGTAGAAAGTGGGGTTGTGGGGCATAGGGGGAATGAGGGGGGGGGGGGGGGGGGGGGGGGGGGGGGGCGCGGGGGGGTGGCATGAGTTTAAATTTTGAATTTTAGACCAAAAGGAAAAAAAGGAAAAAAAAAAAAATCTGCCACGGGCTCACGAGCAGGGACACAATCAAGGGCACGGGCACGGGCGCATGGGCTCACGGGCACGAGCGTCACGGGTACAGGTTACGGGTACGGAGGTCCGGGTTCTCACGGGTATTTTTTCAAAAAACCGGATCCGGCCCGTTTAATACCTGTGCCCGTGTGCCCGTGTACCCGTGCATACCCATGGCACGGGCACAATCCGGTCCGGACACGGGCACGGACGGACCGGTCCGGGTTGGGTCCCCGGGGGCATTTACCAAACACTAGTGGAAATTGAGCCGCCTGCCCTGTCGCGTGTACAACATACAAACTAGGTCACTGTACCTACAAGTTGATGCCATCACTCCCCGACTTTGTAAAACAAACATTTAAGCCTTGTTTGGCTGGTTTCTGAATTTTACTGTTCACGTGGAAGAAAAAAAATTCACTCAGAATATGTTCGGCCGCTCCACTTTTTCCATGAAAAAAAAAAATTCAGTTCAATTTCTGTATCCATGCCTATTTCTAATGGCCTGCCGAAATGACCCTCAAAATGATTTTTTTTCCCACGTAAACAGTAAAAATCTATTCAAAATTTTTTTATTTCCTTGCCTATTCCTTTACCCACTATGCAACCAAAGTACCAAACAGGACCTAAAAGCCGTGTAACATATTTGTACTTCCAATTACCTAAAAAGCCCAGGAAAAATATCCTCTGCAGAGCTTTAAAGTGCAGAGTTCTACAAAGCTGATCAGACGGCCCAGATTTACTCTCAGCTAGTGATTACTCAGGATGATGGAGGAGCCAGTATTAATTTTGCTTTGAGATTCGTGCCAAAAATGAACAGGCTAGATTAGAAACTCCGCAGAGGAGACCATTTCCAGAGGCCCAATGCCATGCCATGCTAAGAGAAACGGTAGTAAATAATATATTTTGAATTCCAACCTGGAATGAATTAAACAAAATGTCTTCTGCAACAGAACAAGGCAGAACACAGCTTCGATTTACTAACATCACAGGTTCTCAACCAAAAGATTGGTGCAGTTTTCTTAACTAAACAAGTATATAACAGGTTCTCGACCAAAAGACTGAAGCAGTTTTCTTAACTAAACAAGTATATCACCAACAAAAACACATATTCTAAGACATGTTTTATCCAGAGGCCTCATAATAAGACTCAACACTGATCTAGAACTAACAAGGACCTTAAAACAAGTGGTTGCCTAAAGCATTATTCAATCATCATCCTCATCATCAGCAGCACCACCTGAGTTGATGGCATTCAAGCGCTGCAACAAGCTTGCCTTCCTCTCTTCATATGTCAACTTCTTCAAGTTGTACCTACAATTTTCCAAAACCAGGTGTTAAGTATCCCAACAACAATATCCCACACTAATTACTAAACCCTAAGGTACTGATACAAGAAACTCAATTATGTACCGCTTGTGTTCCTTCAGAGGTTCCTTGGTGGATTTGACGAGACTGGGGTCGGCACGAATGGCTGCGTGCACCTTCTTGTACAAGGCTTCCATGTTGTCAGCATCAACACCTTGCTTAATGTACTGGCTGAAGTGGCCCTGGTATTTCTCTGGCTCATCCTCAAGCATCTGCCGCATGTAATTCGCAACGTGTTCCCCAAAGATGTACTTGCGGTGCACCTCTGCATCAAGCTGCTTGCTGTCCTTTGAAAATCCTGCAAACCTCTTGTCACTGTGAGGGATGTCAAGGCCTCCATCCAAAGCACCCTGTACTCAACAAAGTAATACACAGCAGTGTAAGCAGCAGCTGCTATGATATTTTTGCTAGTAGAAAGGTCATGTAGGTGGTGTTTTTTATACCTTGAGAGCACCAAAGACACGGTTTCCAGTAGTAGTTCTGAGCAGGCCAACATCAAGTAGTGCACGGAACGGCCTCCTTGTCTCTGATGGCTCCACCTGATAGTCTTCTCCAGTAGCCTGAAAGGATAATTCAATAATTTCGTTCAATCTTCAAGCTCATAATTTCAGATTTGAATGAACTCCTGTAAGGCCTACAACATTTGTGACTTCATTGTTTGATAATATTTTGTGAATGAGCCAAGGCCTTCACATTTTTACTTTCCATAGTAAAACACCTCATACTTAAAAAATATAAACGATCTTACTATTTTTCTATAAAAAAAATATTATGAGCAGGATACAGGATCACAAGTTTGATGATAATGCATAACTAAATTATGATTGCATTTATCAGAAATCTCTTAACATGAAAAAGAAATAAGAAGTTAAGTCAAACTTTAATACCTCAACTTGGCCTTCATATTCAGCATCCATCTCAAGCTGCTTAAGAACACGGCGTGCCAAAAGAAGCCCAGTACAGTAGGCTACACATCACAGAGTTTCACATTTAATCGGTGATAAATCTTAAATTAGTAGGAAAAAAGCATGTCAATTTAAATCAATATAAGAAAAAGGCACACCAGCAGCATAGTTGGTGAGACCAACTGCAAGACCATAATGAGGTAATTCATGCGAATAGGCAGCTGCCATCACCACATCACCCGCAATAGTAGCAGATATGATTTGTGCAATAATATCCTTGTTTGTGAACCGTACCACAAACCGATACTTTGGTGTGTTGTACTTGTTCTTATCCTGGTTTATCAACCGGATCCTTGCTCTATAGTCAGTCTTTCCCTCTGTGAAAACAAACAAAAGAGAAACATTAAAAGAGTATGTTAATAGGGAAAATATAAGAAAAAATCAAGATATAGAGAGATAAATAGAAAAACATTTCTTTCATCCTGGGATTTTGTAATGGGATAGGTTCAGAATTGTTGCTTTCACTGATGGTCTGCTTTGTGTTTTGCTAGAGTTGTATTTAAAAATTTCAGTAACGAAATGGGCTTTCTGCCTCTTTTCAAAATAAAGAAAAATAGGAAATCATACGGCGCCTTCTCTTGAATTTGACTTGATAACGCTTGAAGTAAGCCCTTGACTTTTGGGCCTTCACGAACACCTGCAATTACATATGTTGCATCCATATTAAAATAAAAGCAATGCAGTACCTAAGAGAGTAAAAGGTATGTATCGAACTTCTTATGCAGGTAAGTATATTTAACCAGATAAGCCATTGCTCATAATATTAGTGGTTCCAAATTTCAACACAGGACTTAAGAAACAGGACATCTTTCAAATCATCTAATTATTTTCGGATGACCATTAATTTACTATCAAATTATCATTCAATGAAACAAATCCAGCCAAACCAAATAACCAGATAAATTTTTTATAAAGAGTATCAGTTTAGATAGCCATAAGTTATATACAGTTTCTCACTAAGTAACCATCTAAGTTAGAAGTACAACATAGCGAATCATAATGCATAACCGAAGCTCTCTTATCACCATTAAAACAAACAAGTATTACCGAGATAATTAGAAATCAGATTAGTTACTAGATAAATGCTAGATCTAACTAATTGGTGCCAGCATATGAAAAAAGTTCATCAAATCGAAATCGGGAACATATCAACGATTTTATACCGAAGAAAAACTGGTGCGCAATCTAATTAGAGATAAGAAGAACCAGAAATCGGGAACAAAAAAAAAAAAACGAAGGTCGTAGGAAGGAAATTTACCATCTCTCAGAGTTTTCTCCTACAAAACCTTCCGGTGGTCGAACTCAGACAAACCCTCCAGAGAAAACAGAGAGAGGGTTTACGGCGCTGAGGCTCTTTACCTTTGTACTATTGGAAGCCCTAGGATCGCATTTTTAGTGGATTACCAAAAATAACCTCAAACCTATGAAATGTAGAGGATTAAGTCTGGGGGTAAAATAGTCAATGCATGAAAGGAAAATTTCTGGGCCGAGTTTCAATAGAAGAGAGCCGAAAATAGTTTGGGCTCGTTCGGCCTGGTTGGGTCCAGTTGAATTATTATTTGGATAATTGAGAAATTTCAATTTATAGCTTCAAGATTCAAGAATAGTGGTGAAACGGTATGGATAATATTCGATCTGTATTCAAAAATTCAGATGTGGATATTTGATACCTGAATATCCGTGTGGTTAAAGATACTGATATAATTTTACGTTTCAATTATCCATATTCGAATAGTAGACATATACTATATATTTTAATATATATTATGAAAAAATTTATGTCATTCACTATTATAATTAGATAAATATTATGAACTTTAATATTTTTATATTATTTTAATAAATATTCAATCTGATCCGGATCCGTATCCGTATCCGTCTGATATGTTAGATATTCGCTCCGTATATGTACTCAGAAAAAAAAAAAAAAAAAAGTATGAATATAATTTTACCACTATCCACTCCGTTTTCACCCCTTGATCAGAATCAAGAACCAAGGATATTTGAAAAAAAAGGAATTATGTATACAGAAATGAACCCCTGAGAAAAATTAAATATTTACAATAGGAATCGAGGGTGGTTGGATAGGCATTGGGCTGATGCTAGGTCAAAGACGTCTAATCGGCATTATGATTCGCAATGACAAATTTAAGATTCATACAGATCAAGTGGATTTAGTTAAATGAAGATAATGTTTCTTCCCTCCATCAGATACAAAAAAAGGTTTCTTTCATCTCAAAAAAAAATATAATAGAAAAGAGATTTTAAAATTATTTTCAGAAAAGAGATAAAGGTGCAATGTTGTCATTATAATTTCATTTCTTTTAACCGTAAAGAATGGCGCATAAATAACAAAAACTTGAAGTTTTTAATATATTACACATTTAATCACTGTAGTTTGAGCAATCTGGTAATAATGGTTAACTGCATGCATCGACCATTATTTTCTGGTATTCCTTTCTTACAGTAAGATGTCACCAGTAAAGCTTGGATTAGTGTTTGTCTCCATTTAAGTCTCTCATACAGCTTGATAAATAATGGTCTACTACGCACATTTTAGTGATAAATCATTTTCTGAAAAATCACTGACGAAAGCAGAAAAATATTTTTTTCCTCCGTTATTTTGTTCTCTCTGTCCTTTCTCCTCTCGCGTTCTTTCTTCCTTCCACTCTCCTTCAAAGCTCTGCTCTCACGTCCTTCATTCTCTCCTTTCGAGAGAGGAAATGAAAAGAAAAGAAAAATTTCCGTCGGATTGTGTTTGGTTGATAAAATTATGTCGGAGGTGAATGGTACACAAGGTAAAAGATTTAATCTTGTATTATTGTAATAAATAGAATCAGTTTCCCTCTCAATTTGGAGTGTAACAGATGGAAAGAAATTTTGTTGCAAATATTTCTGTGCAAAATAACACAAATGTCCAACCATATATCTTACCTATATAATTCAGCATTGAGGAGTTATAATTCACCATATATCTTACCTCAAATCATGTTGGACATGTGTGTTGTTGCTGCACACTACTGCCACTTGGCAATGCTATGTACTTTGTAAGTTTCAATTTCTAGTTATAATGTAATTTAATTTTCAGCATGGAGGAGTTGTAAATGATTCTTAGTTTAATACAAATCGTTACTGATAATTTTTCTCACTAACCTTAAAAAAAAGCTACATAAATAAAATAATGTTCATATAAATAAATTGAAAAACTAAATTGTACTTTTATTATGTAATCTAACGTAGCCTTTTTATCTTTATAAAGTAACTGAAGTTTCAACCAACTTTGATTAAATTATGCTTCGGTTGAAGAATAAACTACCTTGTTCCAGATAGATAGAAAAATATCACACTCCTCTTTGGAATCGAAATATTTTTGACAATTCGTCGTCAAGTTCTTTTCAATGTGCCACACATAGAGAAGATGTGTAGTAGCCGGAAATACCACACTTACAGCATTTATAAATGCTTGTTGTCTATCTGACATTATAACCGAAGGTTGAGTCTCTTTTGGAAGAACTTTTTTGAACATGTTTAGTGCCCATATGAAATCTTCTTCTCTTTCATTCTTTAGAAATGCACAACCAGCATAAAAGGATGTGTTAAAGCATGAGTTCCCAACAATATTAAGTAGTGACATTTTATACCTATTTGTTTTGTAGGTGCAATCCATAATGAAAACATTTGAGAAATTCTTAACCATAGTGATTGACATAGGATGGATAAAAAAAAGATGTGTAAGAGTATCACCTTCATCATGTAAAATATCATACTTAAACCCACCTTCTCCTAGTTCTTTAAATAAAACTTGAATCATTGTTCGACAACCTAACTTTTCTCTATGAATCTTTGCCTTCACATTATATACTGTTGTAGAAACAGCTTTGAGCTTCGGGTTCTTTTGGCGTAAAGAAGAGATAATTTGTCTAGGTGGTATTTCAGATTGAGTCATGTGGTCAATAGTCTTGATATCTTCTTGTGATAGCCGTCGAAGAGAAAGATGGCCAGAGATATCGGCAGATGCTTGATGGTTGTGCTGATAAGTTATGAATTTTAATTATCCAAATTTCTTCATCTGTCCTTTTACCCCTAATTTTAAAAGGACAATTGATCTGACGTGTTCCGAATTTTTTCTCTCTTTCATCTAAAGGCACATTGCGTGTATCACGATATTGACCACCTCTATCACATAGTAAAACTACATATCTCTCTAACTTTGAACTACAAATCGATAATGCGTATCCTTTAGCTGAGTAAAATGCTCTAACATCATTAAGTAAATATTCACGAGTTTCGTACTTAAAATTGAGTAATTCAAGTTTTTCGGCTCATATTCGAATAAAATCGCTGACTCAGCAATATCCATCTAGCAAACAAAAGAATACATAAAATAATTAATTTTTTTTAGTTGTAATTTTATTGTTACAGATTACAATTATACTTCTATCATGTAATTTTGTATTTACAAAAATAAAAGAGAAACAATTTGAAATTATTTGAAAAATAAAATTACTTAAAATATTGAATTACCGTTGTTGAGTTTGAAACTTGATAAATTCTAAATAATCTGGTCGTCTGGAATATTGAAACGAACTTGTGAACTTGATAATTTCGACCCTTTTTTTGCTCAACTGTAAAAGCAAAAAACCTCTATAAATTTTCATCTAGGAAATAAATATTGGTGATCCACATCATACATCATGATAGCCTTTTGATTTTAAAAGATTTGAAATCGAGCAACATAAATATTTCCTTATTGGAGAATGAGCAATTTGGTCGAAAATTATTTTTTCTCTAACCACATATCTGCGAAAATTAAAAACATAGCTGTCAAAATATCTAAAACTTTCGTATAATTTGAATGGGCTGATAGTTAGATGATTTTCTACTCTTAAATTTGTTTTTAGAACTTTACATTATAAGTTAGCAGCAGTTTTTTTTTGTTTGCTTATAATATGTTTTGTCGTTACAACGCACGGGCATGATACTAGTTAATTATATATTAGGGGTGAAAACTGAGCGAATGAGGATCAAATGGTGGTTAGATACTTAGATCATATATGTTTCCATTTTTATTTTTCGGAAACAAATTCGATATTAAATGAATATGCATGTATATTAGATATTACATGAATACAAATACAAATATAGATATAATCGAATATCTAAAAATATTGTAACAAAATTAATAATATTATTCAATAAATTATTTTTCATTAGAAAATGAAGTTTTATACAATAAGGATATAAATCGGATATTTAATCATTATGTTGAACTAATTAATTTTTCATATTAAATTTGTTATATTATTACAAAATGTATATTTTATTAATAAAATTAATCACCAATCCATATTTATAATCGAAAGATACCAACAAAAAGCATATTTAATTCTAAAGCAAAAGGATAAAAATATACAGATACAATACCCGCACAAATGAATATTAAAAAAAATTAAAAAATTGTGGATACATATAACTATCCATATCCAAATTCACACCTATACAAACAGATATTCGAAAAATTAAAATAATACATATAATTATTCGTATTGTTATCCATACCCGTTTTTCAAAACTAAAACTATATATGTATCAGTATCGACATAATTCATATCAATACATGTATCTGCAAACTATCAGTATCAAATATCCGAATCAGCAAATTCGAATACGGATCCAATAAAGACAGATTCTATCTGATCCCATTTCACTCCTAAAATTTATATCTAGTTTTTAAAATTTGTCAATTTAATATGGAGATTTTGTTGAACAATTCAGATCGACTATTTGGATTTTTAAAACAAAAATAAGAATGTGAGACATGATTTAGATATGAAAAATACGAGGCATTTATATCCTACTGAATGAGGGTACGTTTGAATGAACTTTATAATAGCTATAATAGCTACTGTTTAGAATAATAAATAAGAATAGCTACTGTTTAAGAACAGTGCTATTCGAAATAGTGAAAAAGTTGTTTGGATTGCATATTTGGAATAGAGTTTGGAGAGAATGAATAAAATAATAATTTATGTATTAGATTAAATACAATACAATATAATATTAATTTAAATATTAAATGTAATATAATATTAATTTAAATTTTAAATATAATATAATATTAGGTTAAATTTTAAATGTAATATAACATTAATTTAAATATTAAATAAGTATTAAATAAAATATTAGATTAAATGTAATATAATATTATTTTAAAAATTAAATTAGTATTAAGTAAAATATTAAATATAACATAATATTATTTTAAAAATTAGATTAGTATTAAATAAAATATTAGATTAAATGTAATATAATATTAGTGTAAATATTAAATGTAATATAATATTAGTGTAAATATTAAATGTAATATAATATTAGTTTAAATATTAAATGTAATATAATATTAGTTTAAATATTAAATAAAATATAATATTATTTTAAATATTAAATTAGTATTAAATAAAATATTAGATTAAATATAATATAATATTATATTATATTAAATATAATATAAAATTAAATATAATATAATATAATATTAATTTAAATATTAAATGTAATATAATATTATTTTAAATATTAAATTTGTGTTAAATAAAATATTAGATTAGATGTAATATAATATTAGTTTAAATATCATACAATATAATATTAATTTAATCATTAAATATAATATAATATTATTTTAAATATAATACAATACAATATTAATTTAATTATTAAATGTAATATAATATTATTTTAATTATTAAATTAGTATTAAATAAAATATTAGATTAAATATAATATAATATTAGATGAAATATAATACAATATAATATTAATTTAAATATTAAATGTAATATAATATTAGTTTAAATATTAGATTAGTATTAATATTGAAAGTAACAAATGCAATTCCATATTTTTGTAAGAATAGCGAGTAGCAGCTATTCTCGCAATTCCGAATAGTAAAAATGTCGTTTGGATATAAATTGCTATTCCGAATAGGAGCTATTTTTGAATAGCTTGCTATTCTAGCTATTCTTACACCATCCAAACATACCCTGAATAATTAAATTGTAGTCATGTTGTGTGATTTACTATATCTAAAGTCTAAATCATAAAGAATATTCCCTAAAAAAATTGATATATTTTGTTTCGAATTCATTGCAATTCTTAATAGAATTTTTTTTTTAGTAAAGTTGGAGTATTCTTAATAGAAAATTTGGGCCGTCCATTATAATCTGAGACGAATTTTAAAAAAATCCTGTTTATGCAAGACATGACCATTTTAACCTTGGTTCGGCATATACGCACTCCAAAAATTCCGGAATATAAATTTTCGGATATTTTTCATGAAAAATTCGGGTGCAGATTTTAACAGCAAAGAATTGACTCAACGCAGCGATTAGGTGAGAGAATTTTTTTTTTTTAATTGGACCATTATATCCATGTTTTAATAAAGAAACTAATATAACAGCATATTACAAGACTATAAGCATTAATGGAGCATGACCTCTTAATGGAAATATTTTCTTCAAATAAATTCAAAAATATACATATGAAATTCAAAATATTGTATTTTCTTTTTTATTTATTAAAAAATCAAACATCATTTTTGCTAGAAAAAATGACCTATTTATTTAATATTAAATATTGAGTTTCTGGATTTGGAATTTTATGTCTTGATTTTTGGTCGATTTTTCTAGCAAAAATGATGTTTGATTTTTTAATAAACAAAAAAAGAAATACAATATTCTGAATTTCATATGTTTATCTTTGAATTTATTTGAAGAAAATATTTCCATTAAGAGGTCATGCTCTATTAATGCTTATGATCTTGTAATATGATGTTATATTAGTTTCTTTATTAAAACATGGATATAATGGTCCAATTAAAAAAATTCTCTCTCTGTTTTTTTTTTTTGAAAATCTTCGCAGAAACTGCAAAGTTGTAAGGGAGAATCGAACTCTCGACCTTTGGATAACCAACAATCCTAAGACTTTTTTTCTAGCCAACTGTACTACCTTCCCTTTCTCTTAAAAAATTTCTCTCACCTGATTGTTACATTGAGTCAATTCTTTACTGTTAAAATCCGCACCCAAAAATTTCAACCCAAAAAAAGGTAACCGTGTGCGTATCTTTTTTTTTTTTTTATTGTTTTTATTTATATCTTTTTATGAGTAGCCCGTAGACAACGTATCTTTTATTTTATTGTTTGGAAAAAAAAAAAACGCATCTTTTATTCAATACAATCTCTGTGTACCCGAACCAAATAGAACCGCGACTCTTATTCAATACAATGTACTAGGACTGCAAAGGAATCCAATTGAATCGAACTTATCTCAGTTTGAGTTTAATTTGAATTAATTTTGAATCGAATTTTTTACGAACTCAATTTCAAATTTTATACGAACTTTTTTACGACAAAAAAAGTGATCGTAGTCTCCGAGAACGAGATATGAAAGTCATCTAGCATTTTAGAATTGAGAGCAGTGTTACGACTTATAAGTTATGACTTATGGCTGGGCGGTCTTATATTTTAACTTTTAAGTCATCAGCAGAAATCAAAGATTCACATTACTTTGAGATTCAAACTAGAATAGTTTGTGAACCTATATCGAACGAATCAGATCCAGTTTGAATTTGATTTAAATTAATTTCGAACTATTTGAAACTTTTTCAAATGAAACGAATCACGAAGTACCAATTTTTTGTGCAACCCTAATGTACAGCCACCTTTCTATTTCCATAATTGAGACTTTAGAGGGAGAGTTTGTGTCCAAGTTCTAGACCAAATGTACTAGGGCTGCAAACGAATTGAACCGAATCGAACTTACTTCAATTTGAATTTAATTTGAATTAATTTCGAATTAAGTTTGATTTGAATTAATTTCGAATTGATTTTTTTACGAACTCAATTTCAAATTTTTTACGAACTTTTTTACGTCAAGAAAGAGTGATCATAGTCTTCGAGAGCGAGAGATGAAAATCGTTTATTGTTTTAGAATTAAAAGCGAGTGTTACGACTTATGACTAGGTGGTCTTATGTTTTAAGTTATCAGAAGAAATCAATGGTTCACGTTACTTTGAGATTTAAATTAGAATAGTTTGCGAACATATTTCGAACGATTCAGGTTCAATTTAAGTTTAGATTGAATTCATTTCAAATTGAATTTTTTACAAATTTTTTCGAATGAAACTCGAATCGAACCACTAAGTACAGTTTTTTGTGTGCAGCCCTACAATGTACGGCCACCTTTCTATTTCCGTAATTGAGACTTGAGAGGGAGAGTTTGCGGCCAAAGTTCTAGGAATTCGCATCCTTTGAGATATATCAAACTTTGCGTGACTTTTTGGAATATCTCAATCGTTCAAATACGTTCTGCACGAATCTCAAAGCTCAAATAATACTGGCCCCCTACGTTTCCCCGAATAGGCACCGGACACGTCGGTCACGCAAAAAATTGAGATATCTCAGAGGATACGCACCCAAGTTCTAGGGACCCCGATGGCCAGATCCCAAAAACCTAAATTTTGTCCTATAAAAGCACAACGGCTGCTTACCAATCTGTTAACCCTAGCAAATTTTTCTCCGACATTTCTCCTCAGCTAGTGAGTAGTGACTGTTTTCTCATCTCAAACTTGCGAATTCCAAGTAATCTCTAGAATCTCGCGTCGTTGCTCTCCATCAACCTGAGAGTCCAGGTAATCTTTCTCCTCTCTCCCCCCTTAGTTCTGTTAGTCACTTGTGTGCATCGGTCTCAGGATCGGTCATATAACTGAGCTAATCGTATCCTTATTCTTATATCCGAAACCTTAGCTCTACTTCTCCCATTTCACTGCTCTATTTTTTTTTTCAATATTTCACAACAAATTCTCATCGCAAATCAGAAATTATGACACTAGGTTTAGAATCTTATCAATGGATATTCTCACAAATCACATGTCAGAAGGATCTTTTTGCAAAATAGAAACCCTGGCGGAAATCCTGAAGTAATCTAGTGATAAGCACACCAGAATGGTCGTACATTATGATGTAATTGAGATGTGGTTTTTATTTTATTGTATTATTGTAGCTTTGTAACAAAATTTTTGCACAAATTATATTAAGAAAGTGAAAAGATACTGGTTAGATATGTCTTTTAATCTACATCTATATTAAGAAAGTGAAAAGATCACATGCACGTACTTTTTTGCATTCTAACATGCCCGTAGGCTTTGTATTAATACCAGAAAATTGAGTTGCATCATTCACTGTGATAACACAGTTACCAGCTCTACTCAATTACATCAGATTGCTAACCTAGAAATAAAGGAAAAGTTGGCCCAGTATAACTCCAATTACACCCTTCTACTCTTCCTTTTTTTGCCAGTGAATCCGCGAGTTCATTATGGCTTCTACGGGCATAGATTATCGCAAAACTTCTATGCGTTCTTCCTAGACGTGTTTGATATTTTAATTTCCCAACATACTTGGATAGTTTCCCAGGTACTAATAATTGAATACTTTCGCAAACGTTATTTGCGGTTTGTTATAAAATGTATCCTTTCGCTAACGATATTGGTGATTTTCTGTACTCTTTAAGTTATGTTCTTTGCATGCTATATGTGGTAATGTGGTCAATCCAAGTATATTCATTCATGTTTCACTGTTATAAAAGTATGTTCACATGCACATACATATTGCCTTCTCCCTAGATGTGTTTGATCTTTTTCCCAACATACTTGGATAGTTTCCCAGGTACTAATAATTGAATGCTTTCGCAAACGTTATTTGCGGTTTGTTATAAAAATGTATCATTTCCCAAACGATATTCGTGATTTTCTGTACTCTTAAGTTCTGTTCTTGCTTGTTATATGTGGTAAAGTGGTCAATCCAAGTATATTAATTCATGTTTTCATCTGGCACTGCATAATTTGAATTTGACTTAATTGAACTTATTTAAAGTTGAAAGTCATTGGATTAATTTACTAATTTACTTAATTTTAGTCCCCCGCAATCTAAATCTGCGTATTCTTTATATTTATTCTTTGGGTTTAGTACTTCCTAATATCAGCTCGGTTATCTATTTCATAGTCTGCATGGTGCTTTGCTTGTTAAAAAAAAAGCATTTAAGTAAAGAGTATGTCATGTTTGTAGCAGTTTGGCACATGTCTACTCTATTGAACAACATACTGTTCAAAATTATGAGTTAACTTTGATGGTGTATCTTTTTGAGACCTAAGTGCAAGGATGTGGTATTCATTATCATCACTGTTTGATCATCATTCATGATCGTAAATTGAATGAAAGACCAAACATTATTACCATCCCCGGTATTTTCTTCTTCTAAATTGATGAATTAATGATCAATCTGTTCCTTTTATAAGTTAATTTTATTCCTTTTTGACTATTTGTTCAGATATAAGAAAATGAGAACATTTCATGAGTAGCTACCAGAAGAATTGCTTTGCTTCAATTTAGCATGTGTGGTCTAGGAAAAGGTATGAATACAGCTCAAAATGGTGATTATTTAACTAAAGATTGGTCCATCACTTACCTAAATAAGCTACCTCAAATAATTATCTGATAAACCCAAAATGATTGTTTTAGTTAAATTAAATTTTGTATGCTTTTATGCTGATATATATCATAAACAATGAATTCGATGTGCTTAGGAAGGAAACATATTAGTATCGCTTTTGACATTGACATTTTAAAAAACAGATTGGGAAACAACAATAGGCCCAGTCTACTTTGGTGATGATGTCGGTTGCAGCTCTTCGCATGATGCACCTATCAATCGGTGATGAAACTATGTGCCAGACAACTGGACCCGAAAATGGTTGGTTCTGACGATTACCCTCTGACCACGGGTCCTCTTCCCTGGCCGGTGCAGGAACTTCATCACCTTGCTACTCCCTAACGGTGGTGGTGTCGTTGGCTGTTTTGTCAGCACAGACATCTGCTCCTCTGGACCTGTGTCTTCCTTCTCATGTGCAACCCTACCAGCAGTAGCCATTGGTGTGGCTTGAGGTATTGTACCCATTAGCTGAGTTGCTTGATGCAGATGAGGTAAGGTGTCACTGTAGGACCCACGTGCTTGGCTGCTGAGTTGGAGCTGAATACTGTGCAGACAGTGACCCTTGTCTACTGACTTGTTTTGGAGGAGTTCAAGGGACAGTTGCGTGCTGCATATGTGGAGAGCTCGGTTGAAGACATGTTGTGTGGCAGCTTATGCGTGTTGTCTGTGGAGTAGTCTGTGCATATGCTAGGAAAGGTACATTTTCATTTTGTTGCTTTTTGTCAGCACAACATATTCTATCTACTTGCATTTTCATGAAAAATTTATACTGATCATTAAGGTTGAGTGGTTGAACAACTTGGCTGTGCAGTTTAGACCAGATACTAGCCTTACTAACGTACTCAGATTGCTTGTGTCAACAATTACGTACTGTCCCGAATCTAAACTGTTTGGGTGTCCTACCTCAATGTCCTGCTTAATTATGTCAATATATTAACAGTGCTGTGTCAAACCAGACCATCAGTAAAGTGCTAATATCATATGAAAATTTATCCATCTGACTTGTGCAACTGTTAAATTGTAAACCTGTTATTGTGATGACAAGATTATGGAAATATAAATTTTAATGATGTTACTTTCTGGTACCTCATGTCTAGTTGTATTGTAGGGGAGCTGTGATCCTTGTTATGCGATTTCCCATCTGAAATGGGCTTTCTCGTTTCAGTAGAGTGCGAAAATTTCTGACAGAACGAAGCAAATGGTTTCTGAACTGAACTTAGCATCCTTGCTTATTTTTCAGTGGTATATATTTTTGATTCTCTACAATTATAACACCTCTTCTACATATGCTTCTTTTGTTTTTCTTTTTTGACATTTTTCAGTTTTGTTTTTTATTTCTACTTTGATAGATGCTGTTCTTGCTGCTCAACGGGACGAAAAGAGAAATGCATTCAAGCTAGCTGAGAAAATGAATGGAATCTTCATCGATAACATCACCGGGCCTCCTCATGATGGCCAGGCCACTTGTGTTGGCGTAGGCACAGAACACGATATAAAGATAACCAGTCAAGTAAATTACAAGAGATTTCACATTTATAGACATAGATAATATGATAATTTCTGTAATTAGGAAAACAAATAATGTAAAAGAAAGTATATAGACAAAAGGACAATTTCTGTAATTAGAAAAACAAATCATGTAAAAGAGAGTATGGAAATGGGGAAACTGGAAAAATTCTATCTCAACACTTATATTGATGTGTGATTTACATGTATTGATGCTTTATTTATCTAATTAGAGCAGATTAGGGCTCAAATATAGCTAAAGTAGTGAAGAATAAAGTAGTGAAGAAAAAATGTGACGTGTGTGATTGTATGTGATGATTTTTTTTTTTTCGTGACTAAAATGATGTGACCTCACATGGTGTTTGACATGATTTGTCACGTTTAATTATTTATTTCAGATTTTAAGTACTTCATAATAAAAAAAAAATCAAAAGATGCTAAAATATAAGAAAATATTGCAAAATAAATTAAAATAAAGTTACAATATTGTAAAAATGATGAAATGTGATATGACTTGCCATTTTCAATTAAAAAAAGACACATCACGTGTCACGTGACCGACACATCACGTGTCGTGTTGTACTCGCATATCGTGACAGAATCGATAAAGATATGACTAATTTCTTTCGCTAATTAATATATGAAAACACATGTTGGGGCGTTTTTTTTCTTAACTGGTCTTCATAAAGATGATGTTTCTGTTAGATATAATCTAATTACAAATCAAGGAGGTATCTGGGCTCCATACTAAGCAAGGAAATCAGGCGCCTAAAAACAAGACTAGCCTTTTTCTTTTTTTTTCTTTTTCGGTTTTAAATTATTGTGTGCAATTTATTGTTTTTCTAGGGTGTTTTCTGCTTAATTCAGTAGGATATTTTGTCGGTAGTTTCTTCCTTTATCTTTTATTTGCAGCAATGTAATGAAACAGTTTGTTTAATTTACAAGTAACGCCTAAGGGCTTTTCCTCAAAAAAAAAAAAAAAAGATATAATCTAATTGCTTAAGACGGCATCTTGTGATAAAAAATTTTGCCCCTTGGGACTACCTACATCCAAAAAATGCCTCCACATAGGCGGGAGATGATATTAACACTATAAATTTGTTACTGACACAACACAATTCAAATTTTCATTCTAATGGAGAAAATTTCCGTTCATAAGCAATTACTTCTTTTGTTATTTATCAAGCTCTTAAAAGGTTCTTTTCTGCATCTTCTCCTCTTTTCTTTTGAAACAAACTGATTTCAATGGATCACCTTCTGTTATTTGAATTGAAGTAAAACACAAGTAGACAGATGCCCCTCCTCCCACCACACCCCAAAAACATAAAAAAAAATGCATATATATCCCTCCCCAGACAACAAAATAATTGTTCCACAATTAAAAAGTTTAATTATAACACAAATCTCCAAAATATTACACACAAAGATATATTGCTAGCGTTTTGCATTTCGGATAAGCCTTTTTCTTACGTGTCTAATTATAATATTTTTTCTTGATTTGTCTGTTTTATTATGCAATGAAATCAAGAACTTTACTATTCCTATCCTGAACTAGTGTTCTAACAATTACCTGCGACCATTGACCCGGTCCGGTCCACCCGTGACCCGGGTACCGTCCGGACCAGACCGTGCACAGGTTCGGCGGGTTGGCCGGACCGGGCAAAAATTCAGGTAGGGGTGCTAATTTTTAAACTAAACCCATCTAACTTGTGACCCGTCCCGGACCGGGATTAACCCGGATCGCCCGTGAACCCATACCCGCCAGGACCGTGAACCCTACCCGCCCGGTCCATGAACCCTTACCCGCCCGGTCCGTGAAAATATTTCAAAAATCTAAATTGTCTTCAAATATTTCAAGTAACTATTTTTTTTAAAATAGTTTATTACTCCAATTTTCTTTACATATCAATATATCATTACATTTCAAATATTTCAAAAATCTAAATTGTTTTTTTTATCAAATAATTTATTTTTGTTTTCAAATATTTTCTTTTAAAAAACCGAAAAAAAATAAAGAAAAAAACACAGCCAAAAAAAACCAGGTCCGGACCGCCCGGTCCATCCCAACCCGTCGACCTGGTTCGCCCGGACCGCCAACCCGTGCGGGTAAGGGTCCACGGGTGGGCAAGGGTTGAGTTTCAAAAAAATTACTTGTCCTGCCCGTACCCGTGAACCCGTCGAACCCGTGCCCGGCCAACCCGTGAACCCGCCCGGGTTGGACCCGGTCCGTCCCGATCCGCCCGTTATAAGAACACTATCCTGAACTCTTAACGGGGTAAGGATATTAACAGAACTGGTTTGGCTTTATGCAGCACACAAGTCCTATACTTCTTCATTTTAATTTTATTGCTTGTATGTATGAATAGAGAAGGAAATACCTGGCACGCCATGACGTGACGTGACAAACACGCCGTGATTTAGTCACATGACATGATCAACTTTTTTTTTCACGTAATGTGACGTGACATGACCAAAATTGTGACGGATGGTCACGTCATGCGTAGTCACGCCGTGACCAGACGTGACGTGTCATGACGTAAATTGGTCACGTCAATTTATTTTAAATTGTTGAAAATTTAGAAAAAAGATATAAAAAATTCTAAAATAAGTAAATAATGTTGCAAAGATTATTTTTTTTAGGAAATGTTGTTGGACATCTGATATTACTTTAAAAATTCAAATTACAAACATTCATTAGACTAAACTAGAGAAAATAAAAATTAGTACTACGTGAGTACTAGTATCACTGAACCTACACTAAAAAAAATCTGAATACTCTATATATACATACCAAAAAAGTTGGATATTCTATATTTCATACGGAGACGTGACGTAACGTGACTGGTTCGCGTGACGTGACGTGTAATTTTCGCTCGAATGCAGTCACGTCACTCGAATGATCACATCATGCGACACACAAGTCACGTCATGTAATCAACACACGTGACGTGACGTAACATGACGTAACGTTAACGTGACATGACGTGACTAGTCACGCCTTGATAAATTTCCTTCTCTATGTATGAAGCCAAAAAAGCACTGTTAATATATTTAGCACTTAATGGGTGCTTGTCTGGTATCTTTATAAAAAATTAAAAACTGGGTGCCAATCAATACAAACACTGTTATTAAAGTGTATATTTTTGTAACAGCAAGTTATTTGGTTTATGCCACTACTAACTATTGAAATATAAATTGGCATGTACAGATTTGATCATCTTAGTTAAGATCATAGAAATTTTACAACTTGTTGGTTTTGGCAAGGAAAATAACAGAGCCAGAAGTTGCTACAGGAATTACAATATCATCTGATATGGATCTCGTGCCAGGTATGATCCTCTTTGCCATTAGAGCACACATTGGGATTCCAAACAAGAACAAGAGAATGTCGATTGCACCCTGACCAACAGAGAATCTGTCAAAAGTGATCATTTTGCTGATTATTTCGCTGCATTCCTTCTTGGTTAGTTTGCCGTCTGATTTATGACACTCCTGTAAGAAAAAGGGAAAAAAAAAAAACTCAAGATAATTGAGATAGTTTTCCAGGTTTTTGCAAATAATGAAATAAAGAACCTTAATGACACTTCAAAGGAAAATAGAGGTGCCAAATTTGAAATTTCATACCTTGAATGCATTTTTCAGTTCTTCTTTAGATGGTAAATTATACTGCATTGCTCCATTTTTCGTTCTGAGCGCTCTACAAACAAGATTGATATTCATATTATGTTAATTTTTCTTTTAAGACTTTAAACAATCGATTGGAAGAAAAATAATTAACATAAAGATAGTATAAGGATCGAGCAAAACTTACTGAATGACACTGAAAATTGCATGGTACAAATCATCATAATTGACATCCCCCTTTATAGGTTCAAGTTCATCTTTATAAACCTGGTCAACAATTGGTTTTATCTCGTCAAATAACTTGTCAGCTTGCTCACGAGTTGGATCTCCTATTCAGTCAAAAAAACAAAAGAAAAGAAGAACAAATGTTTAAAATCTCGAAATAAGATTAGTTTGCAATATTCAGGCTCAGCCTAAAGATTAGTATAAAAAGAGCAAACTTACCTTTCTTGAACTTGTTCATGACCTGACCCATTTTTGTTAGCCTGTGGAAAAAAGTGAGTAGTAGTTGAACAAAGTTGATTATGAACTGGTCAATTTATAATGACCAGAGCATACTTGTAGGGTGCAGGTAATGTCTATGGCAATAGGAATTCCCTAGCAGAAAGCAAAGTAGGCAGCTCTAAGAAAAGGCAAGCACATTTGGTAAGAATAACCTTGGATCAACTAACTTCAGATTCTATATCTCTATAACAAGCAAGTAAGAGGAGAGTAAGCTACAATGATCCTCTTTTATAAATCACAGCTTAATTCAGACTCTAACATGAAATTCTGGCAAGGACATCTGTAAGAAATCCTAACAATAGCTCATATCTTATATAGTAACAAAATACAACAATCTGCAAAACATTTAGATAACCAAGGAAAGTAACAAGTTTCTCCAAATACTTGACTAAATTTCAATGATTAAAACAAAATCAATATATCCATTAAAAAAAATGAAAAAGGTCTGTGCAATACACAAGTACAGAGTTTTCGTTCTTTCATCAGCAAAAATATGAACCTTGAATAACTGTTCACAACAGCTCTTGGCCATAACACGCCTCGGCAGAGTACTTCCATTTCTTGCTTGAAGGCTTCAATTCACAACCCGATGTGTATTTTGTGATGTATTAACCATAATATCCTGGACCATGACCAAAGTGTGTGCTTTACCTCAAACTTGATTTGATCCATCAACAATTGGGCATATCTTAAGATACAAAAATTCAACTACTTGGACTTGTATTTTTTGTTCCCCCTTTTATCCTTTTTTCAAATTCTACCGAGAGGGGACTCATGGCTGTAATCATCAACCAACCAAAAACCGTACTCGCGAAATCGTTTAGTCTTTTTCTCAAAGCCGATGATATAGTTATTATGTATAATTACATGCATGCCCTTAGTTTCACGGACCCAGGTTTTGTTCTTGAAGTATAGGCCTCCAGTAGGAAATGCAGCTTGCGGCAGAAGATACATATCAACCTGTAATGACATTTCATTTGAAGCGAATAAATAAGATCATTTTAAAAAGATAGTTAAATGCTTGGATGCTCTGTGGCTAGTTGGTTTTTGTTACACATTTAATTGGACTTCCCCGTTAGAAAACAAGATTGGCCAAAATTTCCTGATGATACTTTAGATAAGTGTATAGCATATATAGAGAATTATTGGTGCAATACGAGACCGAGATAGAGCTGGCCATTTCCAACCCAACCTGGCAAAGACTACCTAATGGGTTAGTGGGTTAACTTTTATGTCAGACCCTTGGCAGGTGGGGTCAGGTTCCACATTGACAGTTTGCAAATTCTGACCAAACTGACCTGAAAGTCTGAAACCAATAAGTGTTTCCTAATAGTGTATTGTAAAAACACGGGGTGGCGGAGACACGTGCCAGCACGCACAGCTAAGGACACAGCACAACACGGCATAGCCTGTTAGACATGCCATGTCCATAGGAGTGTTGTGTCCAAATTTTCTTGAAATCGGCACGTTTAAACATGGCATGTCTCGTAATTTTGATGTGTTGGCACGGCACAGCACGTGTTCCGGGCATGTCAGAACAACAGCATGGCACGGTTTCACAATACTAACTCCTAACAAGAGAAATAGGCTTTACGTAAAAAAAAATGGACCTGGCCGACAGTTTTTTTAAGGGCCCAGTTGAAGGCAGGTTGGTCATTAGATTTCTGTGTCTTGGACCAGGGCTGTTCCTGAAGCTCGTTTATCCACTTTTTCAACAACACCTTGGCCCCACTTGTCGGCCTGAGATAAATCATGCAGCTGCAGATGTATGGTCGGCCTTTTTTACCAGGTGGTGGTAAACCATGAGAATGGTTTAAGGGCTTTACCTGTTCTTTCCATATATAACTTAATTACTAAGATTTATAGGTTGTTTTGTCTATTGACTGAATCAATACCAGTTTGTACTAGCTTTTAGCAACACTATTGCTTTTGATTTTGGTTTGTTTAATGTTAGTTCCCACCAGTTGTTGTAGTTACATGAAACAGGTTCACCAAGAATTAGTTGGACTAAATTGGGCTGATTGCTGGAAAAATGGTATTATGTACTGGTTCAGTGTGAACCAGGCCAAACATTGTAGTGATGCTTATAGGTAAACAGAGCAGTTGAGGAGGAGATTGAAGAGGAAGCATCACATACAGCTGCCATGTCATCAGTGAAGTACACATCATGGGTCCCCTTGAGATAAGGAAATGGGTCCACCAACCACACCATGTCGACATCATTATACATGACATTGTAACCCAGCTCCAAAATCTGAAGCAGGTGCCGCGGTCTACGTGAGGTAAAATTGAAGAACCCCTGTCAGGCAAATCGAACAGTTAGCATGCATAACCATAACATGGCAAAAACGAGAAACAAACAGAAAATGTGCCACATCTGAATCCAACCACCTGAGATCCGAACTTGTGTGCTGTCCGTGTGTCAGGCACTGGCGGGACCAGAACAGCATGACCGGGCCACCGCTCATTGACCGCATAGAGAGTTGCATAATCCTCGGCCACAACCAAAACCTGCTCATGGTGCCGCTGCCTCGTCACACTAATCAACCAATTGTTGAGAAATGGAAGGTAGGGGTAACTCACAGCGCAAAGAATCACAGTTCCATTCTTGGCCACGAAGTTAGCCGCTTCTGAGAGGGTATAGCCACGCCACCTGGCAAGAGGTGACTGATCAGAAGAGAAGGGATAGTGAGTTGGGGATTTAAAAAAGAAAAGCGATAAGAGGAGGAAAGAAAAGAGGAGGAGAAGAGGCTTGATGTAGGGAGAGAATTGGTGGGGAAGAAGGGGAGAAGAGGGGCGAGGGGAGGAAGGATCAGGATCACCGACTAGGGGTTTCTGTTGTTGTCTCTGGTGGAGCGACATTGCTAAGGAAGGATCATTTTTGGAAAAAAAAAATTGCCTGGTGGTTTTTTTGAAGGAGAGAGGAAGGAGATCAGAATTGATAGTGAATGTTTCTTCTATGTTTAGGCAGGAGGAATTGGTGACTGTGATATGTTTAGATTGGGAGAGGGAGTGTGACTGTGTGAGATTGTTGTGCTACTCTACTCTGTATTGTATTCCCAGAATTCGTATCCTCTGAGATATCTCAAAATTTGCGTGACTTTTTGGAATATCTAAATCGTTCAAATACGTTCCACACGAATCTCAAAGCACAAATAATACTGGCCCCCTACGTTCCTCCGAATAGAAACCGGACACGTCGGTCAAGCAAAACTTGAGATATCTCAGAGAATACGCACCCGTATTCCGATGAATCGGACTCTGCTGCTTTTCTTTGAGAAAAGCAGCAGGCTGCTTTTCCGATCTCAGCCATTCAAATTTGTTGAGATTTGTGCTTGGAAAAATTTCTTTATCGAGATACGTGAATTGAAAATTTTGAATGGTTGAGATCGGAAAAGCAGCAGGCTGCTTTTCTCTCAGAAAAGCAGCAGAGTCGGATCCTATTCCGATTGGATCGACCATCAGAAAATATGAAGAGGCAAGAGGAGATCATCCTGTTCTGCTGCGTTAGTTGCAAAGTAGCTATTAGTGTAATGAATCAGAAAGCTCGCTACTAGCGAGTCGCTAATAGTGTATGTAATTTATCCGTATTATTCTTTTTAAAAAAATTCAGAATTTTTTATAATTATAATACAACATATTATTTATCTAATAATATTGTTTAGAAACTAAGAATTATGTACATTCCAACATTCATTTTATTTAAGATGTCCAAATTGTACCATGTTTTTCTATAAAAAGACAAACCTATCATTCCCTGACTCAGAATTTTCGCCAGAAGATAAAAAAATATCGAATCAGATTTACCAATTGGGTACTTGATAAAAAACAATGCTTTGACTTGTACTTTCTAATGCTCTGATTTATAATTTCTAATGCTCTAACTTATAATTGTAATTACCAATCATTATTCAAAAAATTAATATTAATTTTAACTCTAAATTTAACCCGAATTACAAATCAAACATTCAGAATGAACAACAAAATTTTCAGAAGGAGGCAAAGTCGACCGGAACCGATATATCTTTACTAAAACTCAAAATTCAAAGAGATGGCTACCCCCCCCCCCCCCCCCCCCCCCCCCAACCCTCCGAGACCATGTGGGTCCACCACTGCCTATCATCCTTACCATGTCCCAATTCCCAAATTATAGCTAACCTAGTTGCAAAATAGTAAAATTCCTCCATTTCATTGTATACAAGATTGACTTCAGATAGAGGTGAATACAAAGCGGATAGTGGTAATTAAAATTATATTTATATTTTAAAAAAAATTGGATACGGATACGAATTGGATATCAGTCGGATATGAATACATATCAAATTGGGTGTTTATTAAAATAATATAAAAATATTAAAAACATACTGAAGCTTATAATATTTATTTAATTATAATAGTGAATAACAATATATTTTTCATAATATGTATCTACTATTTGAATACGGACAATTGAAACCTAAAATTATCATCCGTATCCACATATATATCTTAAAAAAAAAACAATTATTCAAATATATTAATTTTTGTAAGACCCCCCCCCCCCCCCCCCCCCCCCAAGGTATTGGTATTGTATTGAATACGGTAACACACATACGGATTTTTCATTAAAAAAAAAAAAAAAACACGGTAACAAAACTATGTCTGCAAACCTGGCCCATTGGACCTAATCGAAACCCATTCTATCGTCTCCTTATTTTTGTCTTGTCCTCTCTCGTATTGAAAGGACAATATCAGATAAAAATTCGTCCAATATCTGAATTAAACCGATTCCTGTTGAAATTCATATAGACGATTTAGGTTTAAACCGGATCAGGTTCAAGAATTGGGCCTGTGCTCTTTTATAAATTGGTTCTACTTCTACATCATAAATTAAAGAACAAGATACTATTTTATCTACTAGATAGGTTTTTTTTTTATTTATTTTTTGCATAATTCTCCTAGCTAGATAGATCTTATTCAGTTTTGCCTACGGGCTTCAACTAAGAAAAAAAATAAAAATATCTTATTCATCTTAGTATTGAGTTTGATATTTTGGTTTTTGTAAGTTATAAAAAGAACTTGCTAATATCATTCAAAATGTCTTCTAGAAAGAACGGTCCAGATCCAGTCATTATAATTCAAAGGATTAATTATACCAATCATTCATTTTGAAATTGCTGATATCTGGTTGCCGATTAAAATAAAATGTTTCAAATTATAACAACATAAATATACTAACTTCCTTAATTATGTGATGGAACAAAATTATAATCAACTAGATTTGGACAGGAGAATTAGATTAGTATTTTAATTTAATATATTTGTTGTTTGATTTAGGTTTTACGTAGTATACATGTCATAATAAGAGTACATATTATACAAATTTTGTCATGAAATTTTTTTATGAGAAGAATAGATGGTAATAAAATGAGAGATTATTGTAAAAGTTATTGAAGAAATATAATAAATTTATTGTAATATAGTTCTTTAGTAAATTTAGTTACCTCCTTTTTGTATGTATAGATTAACTATTATAAGAAAAAAAAATATTAGTTTCATTTTAATGTATGTTTATGTTGAAATTAACTTTTAAAAAAAATATGTATGTAAATAGAAAGAGAGATATGAGTTTAATGCACTAAAAGGTGAAAAATGACTTGACAATTCTTTATTTTGACAAACATATAACAATCAGAGAGCTAAATAGTTGAATATAAATGTTGTAAAATGAAGAAAATTGTGTCATTCAAAGTTTTAGAGTAGAAAATGAGTAATAACAATTAATAAGAAAATCTAGGCATCAAAAGCTTTGTCCTCTCGGAGTTGAAAATTTCAAGTATAAATCTTTCGAAAACATAACTAGTTTATTTTATACAAAATTCTTCTTTCTTTAAATATTTACAGCTTATTTAAAAGAAATGATATTATGATATCAATTTATTAATATGAATAGAAGTAACTTCATGCATTTTATATTATCGAAACTAAATCTGATCAGTACGTCCCTCATATATCATGAGACAGTTTATAATTAGAATGTGAGTGAGTCTATGGTACTATGCATATCACGATTTAGTCCGTAATACGGATTAATATTTTTGTTTTTAAAATTTTAATGATCGATCCGAACTGGTCAAAATAATTTTCATATGAATATGTACTTGCATATCAAATTTTATATTTTTTAATTTTTTTACTATTTTTAAGATAGATAGAAAATCACTGTTGTTTGATGGTCCATAATTTTCAGATCAAGTGATTTTCTACCTATCTTAAAAGATAGTAACAAAACACACACTTAGAATGTGATAGATTCATATTTTCAGATATATTGACATCCTCCTCCTTATTCAATAGCCAGTAGTAGACTAACAACACTGAGTTGCTATCTTCCGTAGAGGGCCCAATGGGCCGAATCTACATTTATTAATTGAATTTTCTAGGTTTGATTATGAGTGAAGGCCTGTTTGGCTGCCATCTCGCGTGTAAACAGTAACCCCTATTTACTATTCAGCTGTTTCTGTGCTCATTTCCGTTTTCGGGCTGCAGCCGAACAGGCCCGAAGTGTGAAGTGGTGCGTTTATGGTTCCATGATTGCCAGTCACAGTATGAAGTGGATGCCTAGCAACCTAGGGGGCGATATAGTTCTATATACAATTTAATATAGTAGCATTTTGGAATAAGAGATTAAGAGTGGAGGATTAAAAATTTAAGGAGCGCTAAGAAACTGGTATTTGATTGATTTAATTCGTAAATGAAAGTTAAGGAAACTCAAGAAAGGGGTAGATGTGCCTTAAGTTCCGGATAGAGAATTAAGATCAAGACAAAAAGAGGTTAAAGGAAGTGATACTAATCCACGCTAAGGAACTAATGTTCGACAGAATTAAGTGGTTAAAAAAACTAAAAGAAATAGATTACATTTTAAAGAGACTTAATCCGTTACCAAACAGCTCCATAAGATTCAAGAAGAAAAATATTACAAATTAATTCAAAAATTTAAAGAACTAGATTTAACAAAAAGGAAAAGACGAAGATAAAGATCAAGATAATGGAACAAAAAGAAAAGAAAAGAAAAGACTATGGATGGATTGATGGGCCCCCATCTACTCCTAACTTATTCTGAGCTTCACTTGCAAGACATGGTACCATCTTTAATATTGCGCCTACAATTGTCCAGAAGAATTGAAATGCTATCTCTATTTAAATAATTGACTCAATTGAGGTTCACTTGCAATATAGTTCCTTTCTAGCATTCAATTTTTGTTGTAGGTGCCAATCGGATTAAAATTTGGCCATTTGATTTTACACAAACGGCTCAAAGTTATGAATATGCAATTAGTGAAGAAAATTAATTATGCTGTTACTAACTTTATTACGGTATGTTATGACACTTCACGGCACGTGCATTGGTCACATGATGCAACTTGTGTGTCGCATGATGTATCTATTTGTATGACCTCTTCGATAAAAAATAACACATCATATCACATTACACTAACTGATCCAGTTACATAGCGTCACGTCACGTGACACCTTACGTGACCAATTTTTCAACATCGTTTATTTTTAATTTATTTTGCAATTAGCATTTTTTTTATATTTTTTCATGAACTAATTTAAACCAGAAAAAAATAAATAAATGTGATCACTCATGTCATGTCTAATTTCGTCATATGTGATTATGACATGACTGTTATCTATTATTTTAATCATGTTACGTAATATTATGTTAAAAAAATTAAGCACGTTGTGACACGAACCAAATCACAGTATATTAGTTATGTAATAATTATTATTCAATAATTTTTATTAGTTTAGGCTTTGCTCCTGACTAAACTGGTTCCTCTATAATTATTATTTCAGTAATGAAATGGATCTGATGACCTTTTTTTTTTTTTTTTTTTTAAACTCACATGCACGGATGCACCCCACTCAATAGTGTATACATTTTGCATGCATGGTTTCATTCGTGTACGCTATATGTAATTTAACAAACCTCACATGCATTTAACATAAATCATAATGTCCTTATCTCCATACCGAAATATGAAGTTTAATTTCACACACCAATACCATCTTTTATTCTTTGTTTATGATATTTTAAAAATTAGACTGACATCTTTTGTAGAATTTTTTATCTTTTAAAAATATATTAAATATTCTATTGGAAAGGAGAAAGATATAAAAAGGAACCAAATTACTGGTTTTGATTCTTTAATTATTTTTATGAATTCAAATCATTAATTTTATTACTTTTAATTTAATATACAGATTTAAATATTTAATCAGAGAAAATAGCAGCTCTATTGGAAAATATAGAAAGAAAAATCATTTTTTTACTTCTAATAATTAAATTCCATAAAAGTTATCTAAAGAAAAATCGAATAAAGAAGAAATAAAAACTATTTCATCTTTCTGAATCTTAAAAGAAATATTTAATATATTTCTGTCTTTTTGCCATGTGGGAAGTGGGAACACAGCAGCTCTATTGGAAATATTTAATATATATATATTTCTGTCTATTGGAAACTGTGGTGTTGACATGCTACCAAACGGTGGTGTCCCTTGCCAATTGCAACTCAATGTAGGCTTGATTTGATATGGACACAAGGTGTTACTTTGCCACTTCCGTTATTAATTGGCCATATTTTGGCCTAAAAATTAGAGGAGAAGTAAGGAATCTATAGAGCATGTAGGCATTTTATGACATTTATATGACCTTTTTTCTTATTTAAGATGAGCCTTCAAATAATTTTATTTTTTGTCTCTATCGTGCCTCTATTTTTAAAAACTTTAATAACTCAAAATTTAAAATTTAAAAGTCAAAATAAAACAGTTAGATATGATCTATATTATTTTATCTATGTATGTGTAAAAAATTATGACATTCTAACTTTATTTTGATTGTCATCAAGAGCTTGTAAAAAATGTACTATTGTAAATAATTTAGAAACGTTGATTTTTCAACTTATTGATTCACATATAAACAAAATTAAAATATGATAGTTTTTTATGAGCACATAGAAAAAATAATATAGATCACATCCAACGGTTTTATTTTGACTTTTAAGTTTTAGATTTTGAGTTATTGAAGTTTTTTAAAATTGAGGCACAATGGAGGCATTTGAACCCTCCTCTTTATTTAATTAGTGCAAAATAACTTTGGTAGTGTTGAAATTAGAAAATATATAGTCGATATTTTTAGAACTTTAATCTTCAAGTTAGAAAATTAACGTTATTTACTAATTTAATAGAGAGTGACTCATTATAACTAGTGAATTTAATTTCATACTTCCTTGTAAACATGTTCAAATTAATCCTCAATTAGCAGAGCTCTTTAGTTATGTGTATATATCAGTTATCAAATCAATGACATGCATAAATATATTAATTAATTGTATGAGATTATTAGTTATATGAATTGGAAATTTTTAGTCTCTGCAATTAAGCATAGGCGCTGATGTAATATTAATTTTGTTTTAACATAGAATTTATTTTATGATATAATTATACTTAGTTATCATATATTCTTATCTATGTTAATAGAGGAGGGATCAAGTTACATCTATTTTTTTGACACATCTTGACACCTACCATTTTCAAAGTCCAAATAGTTGATCCAAACCGTTCAACATGATTGATATAATAAAATGTGCTTGGAGATCAAATTTTACATTTTTTTGAATTTTTTTACTATTTATTAAGATGGTTACAAAATCGTTGTTTTCGGACCATTAAAAAACAGCGATTTTGTAACCATCTTAATAAATAGTAAAAAAATTCAAAAAAATGTAAAATTTGATCTCCAAGCATATTTTAGTATATCAATCATGTTGAACGGTTTGGATCGACTATTTGAATTTTGAAATCGTAAAATTAACCTATAAAAAAACAATGTCATGATGTGTCAAAAAAAAGGTGTAATTGGATCCCTCCTCATGTTAATAATATAATTTCTAGGATTGTTTCTTTATTAAAAAAGAAAACTAGCGGAGTTGTTTGCTTTATAAGTGTGATTTCAAGTACTTCAAGTACACAAGCATCACAAAAAACTCCGAGATTTTTTTTCATAACCATAAAAAAATTAATATAAATAACCAGCTCCTTAATTTAATTTTAAAAATAATCAAACTGCTCCACTGAGAGGCGGTCCTTCCTTCACACCAAACCGCCTCCATGAGGCGGTCCTCTATAGAGACAAAACCCCCCCTGAGGCGGTCTGCTACAGTAATATTTTTTTTTTATCTAAATATTTTTATCGAAAAATGAGAAATGAGAAATGTTCAATTTTATAGCAAACAAAAATGTTCAATCTTACTTATGTCTTCAATTTTTTTTTAAGATCTTAATATTTTCATCTAAAAATGGAAAATGAAAAGTGTTTAATTTTATAACAAACAAAAATGTTCAATCTTACACCGTGTGTAGAATCCAACTCATGTATCGAGAAAATATATTCTTCAAAAATTTCTTTTATTTTTTAAGTCATTTTGTGTTATTTTTCATAAATAATAAAAATTAGTAAAAAAATATCAAAGAGGCAACTGATGGCGTTTTTCTTACAATTTATATAGAAATAACTAAATTAAGCAAAACCCAACAAATATATCGTTTTCTAAACTTTCAACGCCGCATAGACCATAAAATTTATAAAAGGTGATTACAGTGACCATAAATCAATGAAATTGTTTTTTTCTTTCAGAACAAACCCCACAGGATTACAGGAACATGCATGCACCTTATTAATTATTCCTCTGAACCTGTTAAATAACCAAACTTCAATGAAATTATTATACCGGAAGCTTAAAACAAGAGATATTTTTATCTATATAAATTATTAAAATAAAATGTATGAAATAAAAAAAATATCTTGAATTCAACGCATTTAGAAAGGCCGGGATCAATGGTCCCAATCCAATTCCAATAACTTTTTAAAAAAAATTCCTATATCTTAATTTGCTGATTTAAAAAAAAAATTAATGAATCGGGATCATTGGTGCCGAGTGCGTATCCTATGAGATATCTCATATTTTGTGTGACCAATATGTGCGGTGCCTATTCGGAGATAGCATAGGGGCAATATTATTTGAGCTTTGAGATTCGTGCAGAACATCTTTGAACGGTTGAGATTTTTCAAAAAGTCCCGTAAAATATGAGATATCTCAGAGGATGCGAATTCATTGTTTTTGGTATTTCTAAATATGTTGCAATCAAAATATTCTTTTTATTTTTGTATATTTTATTTTAATAATTTTTATGAATAAAAGATTCTCTTTAAATGAATCCAGCAATAAATGGTAAATTCCCTCTCCTAAAAACTGTGGATCGGTAGGCAGGAGGATGAACCTGATTTGTAGTTTTGTACTTTCACCTTCTAGTTGGACAACAAACCGCATCCAATATCTCATTCTTTAATCCAATTTTACAAATCATATTATGTTTTATTTTTACATTTCCGGTATTTTCCACACAAGACCCTGACTAGGGGTGTTCAGCAGGTTGGTTTGGTTCAAATCGACCTAAAATAACAAAATCAATTTTTTTTTTTTTTAATTTTGAAAATCCAACCGAACCGACCGAACTAAAATAGCAAACCGAATTAAAACCGAACCGATTAAACTGATTTAAACTTTGGTTTGTTCGGTTGAACTGAATAGGGAAATAAATAAATGATTTGGTTGAACCGAAAATAAATGGTCTCAAACTATTAATAAATGGTTTGTTCGGTTGAACCGAATAGAGGAATTCAATCTCATAAAATAAAAAAAACGTAGATTCAAAAACGAGAATTAACCAAAATAATACACGAAGTCTCAAAAACGAGAATGAGTAATTTTGATTTTCGATGCATACAAAGTTAGGATTTTTTTTCCCAATCCAACTCTTGAACTAAATTGTATTTTTTTTTTGTCAGGTTGTTTTAGATACTTTGCGGATTAGACAAACTTTTGAGACTTAAAAAAATAAATTTACTTTTAAATTTCAAAATTAAAATTTAAAAGTACTATTTCTCTTTTTTATATTATTTTATAATATTTGCTATGAATAAAAAAATTATCGTAACCAAGCATGTCACACCCCAAAATACGGGTATAACAGCCTGCCGCGTATATTTATTAAGACATATACGCTAGGCAGTGGATCTTTTATATGCATTACCAATAAAACCATTACATATTAACCACATACCAAATATTTACAGAATTATCTGACAGAATACGACAAACAATGTTTTAGAAATGTTTCTCGCATCCTGTCAGTTTCAACAACCCAAAATTCTATCTTTATGTGGTTATGCTGTCAAATGCAATCCATAACCGTCTCTCTGTATCCATTTAACAAACCTGAAAATAACCCAAAGGGGTGGGGGTGAGAAATAATAATAATATTATCTCCCAGTGTGAATTTTGCCACAATTAGGCCACTGGACTTGCAATCAATCCATATCTAGAATTAAATCCTCGCAACTTGACATTATCAGTTCAATTTATATATATAAATGAATGCAAATGCTCAATCACCATATTCAATCGAATCTCAATTCACGGAATCTCAAATGAAACTCAACAGAGATATATTTGGCATAACCTCATATTATTAGGTCTGGTAACACATACAGATGACCCACCAACTTGTCATGCAGGTGGCCAAGCTAAACCCACACCTGCCGGTACTCAGTACCCTCCATTGACCCTCATCTGATGTGTTTAGGCTTATACCCTTTATTAATGTCTGGTTCATAGTCAGATAATATTTCGTATGCAATAAACTCAGAATTCATCATTCTCAACACATTAAACAAAACTGTCATTCCAATCCCATACTGGATATGACATCAGTCAGACGTTTCTTTAAAGTCACCTATAGTCACCGTCAGAATCAGAATCAGATTCCCCCTCCCAACCGGTACTGGGATTAGCGAGGGCCGTTCACCATATGCGCATAAGGATTCCGTAACCAAAGTCTAGTCTATAGCTCCTAGACTTTGCAGAGCTCAACAGATTTCCGTAAACATAAACTTGTGGTGACTCAACCATAATTCAGAATAGGAGATTCATACAAACGGTAAACCGTACAAAATGATAGGTCAACAATATTACACAAAATTCAGTTATAATTTGATTGGGCTATGCACATGATTCACACATCTCAAATAATGCAACAATCAGTCGTTCAACATGAAAAACGAATAATAATTTAATTCTAAAAATGTAATATCAAACAAGTCCAGTAACCCCGCACCTGATATCGTAAAGCAAACCGATGAATTCGTAAGAAATCTGTCTCTTCGAAAAATCACGTCTCGTCCGTGTCTTCGTAATTACGTCAGATAGCGACAGCATCTAATAACTTCCAATTCAACACATTGCAAATCTTTTTCTTTTTTCCACTATTTCTTCTCATTTTTCTTTCCCTCTTTCTTTCTGTTTCGTTCTTCTTCTTCTCATTTGTTTGTTTTATTTTTCTTTGATCTCATCCGAAAAGAGAGGGAATTAAAATGCCTTGAAAGGCTTACGTGGAGATGGGGTAAAATTTGATCCCTATATGCATGTGAGCCGCGTGGCCTTAGTGTCACGTTGGCATTTTTTTCTTCTTCTTTTAAATTTGCATATTTACACTTTGTCCCTATAAGTTATTGTATATTGTAAATGGATACAAAATAAATTTTAGGAAACACATTAACATTACTAGATATTATGTTACTAATTTATAATAATTTAATTACCTTACTAATATGGATTGGAAATAATATTTCTAAATATTCAGATTATTGTTGTATGCAGTCGAATACATTTTCTAGACGTTATAATTATTGGTGATTACTTCAGATTGGTAAAATTTATTCTGTTAAATGTTATGTATTTTTCCCGAAAAATGTTCCTTAGATGTTCGTATATTATAGTCATTTATAAATTCAATTTTTGTATTTTACAAAATGTAACAAAGCACGCAAATCTTTACTTAATTTACTTAGGTTTGTTTAATGCCTATTAAATTTCATACATTTATATATGAAAAGGATCATGACAACTGACAAAATAATTAAGAAAATAAAAAATCTCTACTTTTAATATACCGCATTACCGTGTATTAAATCTGTGTTATTTCGAAATTGCTTGGTCACAGATAAATGATGACAAAACTAATTAAAGTTATTAATAGTTAATTCTTAGAAGTGTTCAATAGATAAAATTTTAATATATTTTTAGATTACATTAAATTTGGTACATTATTATTCTGGAATTATTTAAAAATATATATTTAATTTGTAAGCTATATATAACATATTTGTAATTGAGGAGGGATCCACTTACAACATTTTGGATCTTACAACATGTTACAACATTCGATTTTGTGATTTTTAAAGTCCAAACAGTCGATCCAAACCGTTCAACATGATCTCTACATTAAAATGTGCTTTGAGATCAAATTTTACAATTTTTTGATTTTTTTACTATTTATTAAGTATTTTACAAAACTCATGTTTTTCAGTGGTCCATAATTGTCTAAAAACAACAGTTTTGTAAAATACTTAATAAATAGTAAAAAAATTCAAAAAAATGTAAAATTTGATCTCAAAGCACATTTTAAGATAAAGATCATGTTGAACGGTTTGGATCGACTGTTTGGACTTTAAAAACCGCAAAAATAAATGTTGTAACATGTTATAACTTTCAAATGTTGTAAGCGGATCCCTCCTCTTTGTAATTTTGTACCTTCGATTGTATAATATTTAATTGACTGTGTTAAATAAGTTTATTGTCCATAAATATTTTTTATAATGACGAATCCAAATATAATTATATATGATAAAATATTTAAAATTTAATTAGCATAACAATAATTTCAATTTCATCATGCTATGAATCCACATTGTGCATCTATTAATCCATCATAAAATAGGTACATTGTATTCTCATTAAGCAAAATCTCTTTTTAGAATTAGATCCACTAATATAATTCACATGAGATATCAGATATCACATCCGCAATCATTTATTAGGTACAGTTGATCCACATTAGAAAATCAGAATATATTTGACAAACTTGATAACAGACAACAGATATATATACTTGATACTTCCCTTGATCCCTTCACGGCTTCACAGTTCACACTCTCCACTTTCTTCTAAGAAAGAACAAAACCAAACAAAAATAAAAAAAAAGCCATTAGAAGAGACTATAAAGTATAAACCCCACGAAAAGAAAGAATAATACAGTAGAAATAAATGGCGAAGGAGGGTTTGCCGCGGCCGCCTAACGCCAGCCCTCACGTGCGTCTCACGTGCATCCTCCTCCTATCCCTCCTCCTCAGTTCCCCTGCCCGAGCCGGCGGCCCCATCAAAACCATAGTGGTGGTAGTAATGGAGAACCGCTCCTTCGATCACATGCTCGGTTGGATGAAGAAGCTCAATCCCGAAATAAATGGTGTTACCGGATCGGAATCGAACCCGGTCTCTGTAACCGATCCGAACTCTGCTAAGGTGTTCTTCTCGGACGGGGCTCACTTTGTTGATCCGGACCCGGGCCACTCGTTCCAGGCAATCAGGGAGCAGATATTCGGGTCAAACGACACCTCAGGCATGCCTCTGATGAACGGGTTCGTGCAGCAGGCCAAGTCCATGTCCAACAATATGACGGATGCGGTGATGAACGGGTTTGCACCCGATAAGGTGGCGGTGTACCGGGAGCTGGTGTCTGAATTTGCAGTGTTCGATCGGTGGTTCGCATCAGTACCGACTTCGACTCAGCCGAATCGAATGTTCGTGCACTCTGCCACTTCAGGAGGTGCCACCAGCAATGATGCAGCGTATGTTCCCTGTATCCCTATATTTTCCTTCTCCTTTATTCTTTGGTATAATAATTTGCTTCAATTGACAATTCAGTTTTTGGTATTTTGCGCATGCATGTAATCTTGCTGTCGAATTTAACTTTTTATTATTGATGCATGCATGATGCATCGGCGAGTAGTTATTAGATTTCGGTTGCATGATTGCATGAGCTTTCCTCTGTTTCGTACATTTTGTTGTCAGTTGGTTGATAGTTGCTTCATTTAATTATGTGCGAGAGAGAATGCAAATTTAGGGATTTTATGAGGGGATTTATGTAAATGATTCGTGAGGTACAGGTACAGAGGTACTGAGCTTAGAATTTGTTGGGATCTGGGAAGATGAGAACATGGTAGATGGCATACTTGTGCTTTTGTCTTTTGGTTAATGTGGGGCCCGCGATGTAGAGAGCTGTGATTTACTGAGAGTTGAAAAAGGTTTTGACGTGAAGGACTCTTGTCGGTGGAAAGAGATCCTAATGTATTAATTTGCTAATTTTTTGTTTGTTATTCCAAGTAAATTGTTTCATGTCAAATAAAGGTATGTTCTTTTTTAACTAGAGTTTGGATCTTCTGTTTCGTGACTCTGTAGTCATTTGTATCATGGTAGTTGCACTATTAGGAAAATTACGCATTACAATTTATCTAACAAATATTTTTAAGCTATAGCAATAATATATTAGGCCGATATGACCAATAAAGGGTAAAATAGGTAAATTTATAAGTTTGAATAGAAAAGTCAATAAATTGAGTAAATTTGTGAGTTTTTGAAAATTTAGAAAGGAAAATATGATATATGAATTTTAAAGGGGGGAATAGTAATTTCTAAGTTATTGAGGGATATGGATGAAATTCCTCCTATAATAAAATTAGACAAACAGCTTTTCAGTCAAGGGATTTGACCAAGTTGCCTCTACACACCTCTAGCTTAAATTATGGGTGCCATTTCATTATATTCAAAATAAAGTTTAAAAGTTAAAAGAGTCGGTTTGCACGCTCATTGCACTATAGCAGGAGAAATAATGCACATAATCATGGTCAGATACTAACAAAATTCATGTGAGGACCAATGTTAAAAAAAAAACCATCAATTGATCTGCACTTTTTCATGTGATGATTTGACTATAATAATATTGCATAATAATAAAGCTGACATTATTGGCTGCATTTGTTTGGTCAAATCCTTCTTTAGATTTTTCAATTTATACTTATTTATGATTCATATGGTACCAACATTCAGTAATTGATTTTATACTTTTTTTCATTCCACATGTTTCAATTATGGATCATTTAATAGTCAAAGCCAAGCTTGAAACAACTGGTAATGTTGAATAAGTGTGACAATGGCCTCCATAGTTAGGTGGAATTGCTTCATATTTTTGGCTACTTCTAAAGCATACCTAATTCTCTTAAATTGGGTCAATTTATTTTGTCCTTGTTCTATATATGAGAGTGGTATTTAGCAAAATTAATTAGAGAAAATTTTCTAATGTGGGGAGTGGGCCTCATTTTCTTTTTATATATTTAGATTTATAGGGCCTAGTTTGGAGAGAAAAAGAGAATATAAAGAAAAAGAAAAAAAGGATAAGGATGAATAAAGTTAGACAATGAATTTGCCACAATGAAAAAAAGGGCTTTGCACTTCAATTGCATCACTTAACAGCAACCACCGTCCCAATTTATGTAGTAGTGACATCCACTAGGTACAATTGGGTTACCTTTATTTCATTTGGGAATCTAATACTATACCTTTTGACATAGCAAAGGTTCAAAATTAAGCATTGATAAGCAAAGCTCTTGATTGATTCCATTAATAGAGTTCATTTTCACATAGTACTGTTCCCTGCTCTGTAGTGTATGCTATAAATATGGGCTCAGTGCTGCTGTTATTGTATCAAAATTTTACGCATGATTTTGACAGAACAAATTATTGTCCCAATTTATGTAGTAGTGCCATCCATTAGGTACAATTGGGTTGCCTTTATTACATTTGGCAATCTAATAGTACTATACCTTTTGACATAGGGAAGGTTCAAAATTAAGCACTGATAAGGAAAGCTCTTGATTGATTCCATTAATAGAGGACACTTTCACCTAGTACTGTTCCCTACTCTGTAATGTCTGTTATATATATGGGTATAGTGCTGCTGTTATCAGATTTAAATGTTGATTATGAAGTGGATTTGACTGAAATATGATCTGAGTTGTTTATTAGAACTTATCAGTACCAATGGATCAAAACATTCCCCATAATTTTGACAGAACAAATTAGCCATCAAATACTAACAAAACCAGATATTTGTACAATTTTTTTTTTCATATTTATCCTGAGCGCGCCTTCTGACATTTTGATTTTGTATACATATAACAGCAAACTTGCCAAGGGATTCCCACAGAGGACTATATTCGATAATTTGCATGATAACGGTTTCTCCTTTGGTATATACTACCAAGATGTACCTGCTGTATTATTCTATCGCAACCTACGCAAGCTCAAGTACGTCAGCAAATTCCACCCATATGGTAAATTCAAAGAACACGCTCAAAAGGGCTCTCTCCCGAATTATGCGGTGATTGAACAACACTATATGGATTCAAAATCAAACCCGGCAACTGACGATCACCCGTCCCATGATGTGTATCAAGGTCAAATGTTTATTAAGGAGGTTTACGAGACGCTTCGATCTAGCCCTCAGTGGAACCAAACATTAATGATTATTACATATGATGAGCATGGTGGATTTTTCGACCATGTGCCGACACCAGTCACAGGGGTGCCAAGTCCAGATGGTATTGTGGGTTCCGACCCATTTTACTTCAAGTTTGACCGGCTGGGGGTCAGGGTTCCGACTATTATGATCTCTCCCTGGATAGAGAAGGGAACAGGTGAGTTGGCTGAATGCCGGTAACTTAAGCATTAAAAAGAATATTTAAAATTGTTTTAGCAGTGCACTTTTGTGACTGTTACTGGTACGATCCAGGTAAGAACCAAGCAAATATTTGTACTGTCAAATATGAGCATACCATAGTGCATTGGTTAGGTACCAGTCTAAAAGATGCTTTAAATTATGACATTCTTTAATATTTTTAAAAAAATTACATAAATTCTGACATATTAACCTTCATTAATGCAATTTTAGTACCAATATATTAATCAAAATTTTGGTTCTTCAGTTGTTCATGGCACAAATGGGAGTCCAACTGCCACCTCAGAATATGAGCATTCATCAATTCCTGCTACAGTCAAGAAGCTTTTGGACATGCCATCGTCGTTTTTGACAAGGAGAGATGAATGGGCCGGCACGTTTGAAGGAATTTTACAAACTCGAACGGAACCCAGAACAGATTGCCCAGGTTAGAACATCCAAAATCAATCAAACCAACATTTCTTCAGTATTTCTTAATGTGTGATGAGCATTTTTCATTAACTTTTTTGTTTTTTGACATGCAGTTCAACTACCAATGCCGGTAACTATCAGGGAAAGCGAGGCGAACGAAGAAGCAAAGCTGAGTGAATTCCAACAGGAACTCGTGCAACTCGCATCGGTACTGAATGGAGACCACCAACTCAAAAGCCTTCAAGAGAGAATCCAGAAGCATATGGTTGTAAGAGAAGGCATTGAATACATCCATAGCTCGGTTAAACGGTTTTTTGAGGCCGGTGCATTGGCCAAGAGGATGGGGGTCAATGATGAACAAATCGTCAGAATGAGGCCATCGCTGACAACCAGAGCTGCGACGCTGGTTACAAGTCCTTGACAGGAAATATAAAAAAATGCAATTTAAGTTTAAAGAAAGGATGTTGATTAATGTTCTTAGATAGTCTGTAGATTCATAAGGTTTAAATTAATAAAAAAAATATAAGGTTATGTGAAGTTTTCAGTGCCATATAGTGTTTGTCGTAACTCTGTATTTGCACTATTTCTCAATGAAAATTGGGAATTTGGGGTCCATTTATATTATTAGCAACCTTAGATTGAAGATGTAACCATTTTAGTTTTAGATGAACTGATCCAAATTATAACCTCTCAAAAGAAATTGATGTGGGAATACAATTGTGTTGAAATCACATGAAATGTATATCAGAAGGTGGGGTTCCATTGAAAATGATTAAATTAAAATGGCAATGTTGGTACTTGGTAATCGTCAAAAATAACCTTTAGTTGTGAAATTTAATATTTGAAATGTTATCTATAATGCATGTATATCATGTACATGAAAATTTATAAATATAATGCAACAAAAGAAATTTAAATTTCCAACCGTTATATTATTCATAATTGATGGAATATAAAATCATACTAAACTCACATGGAATTTAATAGATAACTAATACATTAGAAATTATGTATAAACCTTTTTAATTATTTCAATTTTTTTGTTTTATTTGGATGTACTGTTAAGATTGTATATCCATTATTCCATTATAATACATACCAAGAAAAAAAAATTAATAACAATGAACTATTTGATTCAAGATTTGGGCCTCGTCTGCATTAATTTTGCAAGAAAAAAAATAAGCATAACTAAAAAATTACTGCTCAAATAAGTTTGTTTTGAAACATTTACAAATTTAATTAAAATAGATAATAAAACCATCAAACAAAACATCATATATTCATTTTTAAGTACAGTTCCAATCAAACAAAACATCAAACATAACATTTTTACCTGCTCGAATTAATAACGATCAAGCTGTTATCGAACGAGTCACGAACTGATCTGGAGCGGCTGTCTGAGGATCAACACTAAAACATAGTTGCATAAAACATTTTCTGGATATAACATATTTGCTTATTAGGAGATCAGATTTAAGCATATCTTTAGAACATTTTAAGCAGAATATTTTAATTTTTCAAAGCAAAGTGTCCTACAGGCTACAAGCTACTGCAGTATGGATTTTATTGAACCATCCAGACAGAACGGACAAAGGCAGAAATTCGTTCAGAGTTCAATGAATTTTTTTTTTATAAACCATAATTAAAAAAAATTATTTTATGAAACCAGCATGATTATATTTGTTTTTTACAAAAACTATAAGAACTGAAATACTATTTCAGTCTCTTTTAAAAGCTGTGAAACGGTGGTATGAAAAACTGTAAAACCACATGAGACCGAAATGTCATTTTAGTTCCAGAAAAAAAAATAGCGAACTGAAATGAAAAAAATAATCACATTGGTTTCATATAATATATATTTTTTAATTATAGTTTATCAAAAAAAAAATTCTTCAATAAAATCCTTAAATTAAAAAAAAAGGAAACCAACTGGAACACGCCAGCTCAAGATTAAAACACAAAAAGGGTCCAAACAAATTGATAAAAGTGAAAAGAAACCTTTTATCTTGTGATCAATTGTTTATCAGATTGGGCTTTAACCCTGTCGCGTGTTCTTTCTAGGCCCGTTACTCGGAAAACTAATCTAATCGTGTTGCATTCTTTTGTTCTTTCATACGTTTCTTTCTGTTGTGTTGTATAGCAAGAGACTAAAGAGAGAGAGAAAGAGCGCTATTTGCATGTGAACTTTGTACAGTCCTGCACTTCTATCTAAGCAGCCATGCGTCAAACCTGGTCCCGTGCCATGCTTGGATAACAAGACAAAACAGACCGTATTAGTTTGATTTTCTTTTCTTCAGTGGTATGATATAAATATACAGAGATTCGAAGGAAATTTTTTATTCATAGAAATTATTAAATCCATACATAAGAAATAGAAAGAGTACTTTATTTTCAACAGATATAGAAATATTTAACTTATTGAGTCCGATCCAAATATATGAATCTGACTCAATGGTCCAGATCTATTGGTTTTTTATTTTAATTTTTCAATTAAGCGCTGATGGAACCGTTTAAAATATATAGATCGGACTTAATGAACTTTCTGTACGTCTAAATTTAATAATTTCTATGGATAAAAAATGAACAGATTCAAATGTCTCTATTTATGATTTATGCTTTTGTTTTTTTTAATTTTAATACCTTAAAATTTTAAATTTAAATATTACAATAAAATTATTAATACGATCTACACTATTTTTATACACGTATAGGTAACAAGAATTATGACATTTCAATTTTATTTTATTTGTTATCAAAAGATTTAATAATTTCTAGATGTTGATTTTTCGACTTATTTGATTCACTAAAAAAAATCAAAATGTCATATATTTTTTTTGTGCATATAGAGAAAATAACATAAATCTTGTTTATTTTGATATATAAATTTTATAATAATTATTATTAGAAAAATAAAACTAGAGGCATGTTGGGGGTAAAAAAAATAAAGACATTTGAAATCTATTTTGTATATATTATGGTGCTAAATTCATTTTGTAAAAAAAAATAAAGACATTCGTTTTGATCGGACAGACCAGATCAAATCTTGCCCGAATTGAAAAAAAAAACAAAATTCCCAAAACTCCAAAGATCTGATCTGGTCCGTCCGATCAAAACGAACGGACCAAACTAAAAGAACCGCAGAACTCCGCACATTTTAACTCCGCAGAGGATACGATTCCCATGAATGTATCCCACAGCTATATTATTTTAAGTTTTTAACTGATATATTATTCCCGTAAGCATATGGTCAGTTATATTTAATAATAAATTAATTTATTTAACATATATATTTTGTTGAAAAAATGTATGCGTAATTGTATTTTTTTATTTAATATAAATACTGGTAAAAAATATTATTTTTATAAATACTTGCTATTTTTTTTTATTTACTATTTTTCTATTACTTGTATGTTATATTTCTCAAGGTGTATCAGGTGCTGTTGGGAGATCACATGGATAATTATTTTTGTATTTTCGTTTGATCACCATACACCTCTTGAAAATATAATTAAGTACTTAAGAGACTATATAAATGTTTAATAAATAACTTAGTGTTTACCCAAAAATCTTCTTTTTTAAAAATAATTAGTTTAATATTATAAACGCACTATAACGCACACATGTTTCATAAATATATTTGAAAGCAAAACCAAATATTGTTGGAGACATCTCAAGGAAGACACAATGATTGATATTTAAAAAGATAAAACTGAACACAATTTTTAATTATTTTGTCTGCATTCAAATTAAAAAATATATAATTTATTTTATTGAACATTTTAACGAAAAGAAATGCAAGTATTTGCGTAGCTACCCTTAAATAATTAATTCTTTTACATTTGGGCCACCTGAAGATTGTATTTGCGTAGGAACCCTTCTAAAATCATGAATTACATATATTTAATTGAAATATACATTATCCTAGCAATCCTCTTACATAAGTAAGCATTGTTCCTAGGGTGGAAAAAACATGCAGTGCCGTAACTAACACACCGTGACTTTGGTCTCGTACCGTGCCATGCCATGACCAAGTGAACAGTTACACGTGTTGTACCGTAACTAAAATGTGGAGAGTGGTCACGGCACGCGAGTCACGCTGTGACCGTTCGCGTGCCGTGTCCAAATGTAACTAGTCACGTTTCTCACATTTAACTATTTTTTTCATAATTTAGATTAGTTTATTCAAGATTTACTATTTCATCAAGACTTAACGGCCCTAATTATACGTGACCACGTGCCGTGCCGTGCCGTGCCGTGCCCGGATTTTTAGCGTGACGTGCCATGCCGTGTCAAATTTTCATAAGATGATCACGGCACGCGACATACGAGTCACGACACAGAAAATTCACACGTGCCGTGCCGTTTCATGCCGTAACCGTACCATTCCGTGACGGAACCGGCTCCGCCGTGCCATTTTTCCCACTCTAACTGTTCCTAAGACTTGATGGGCAGTAATGCAGCAAAGCATTGATGTTAGAATGACAAAAGTCGTTACAAAGTACAAACAAAATGATATATCAAAGATTTAATTTTGGACCAACAACAGAATATATTGACTCACTAAACATTTAATTTTTTTTTAATCCAACTCAGCCCTGGTATCTGACCAATAACAACAAGCTACACATGCTCCAAAGTGCTAAAAGCCAATTATGTCTTACAATATACTGATAAATAAAATAAAAAAAGATCATAGATTGATATGCCCCCCTACATACTAGTAATACAACAGCCAAAAGAACAAATCATCAACTTATCGGTTAGGATCTTTTTTTTCAGGCGGTACAGGGTTCACGGGCAAACCCGACCCGGCTGTTCGGTACGTCGAACAGCACACGGTGGTTCTGTTGCTGCATGTTTGCAATCACATTGAGCACAGAGTTCACACCCGTTGCCGGTTGGGCTGCCATGGCAAGACATGTGGTCGTGCCGAATGAGCTACGAATCAGCAAGTTTTCTTCTGGTAATGTCACGGTTATGCCTCCGTCAAACATGAAAGTTATAGTCGGTGCGGTAATTGCAGTGTTATAGCACGTGTCGAACCCGCCAAGTGGAGGCGCAACAGGCACCTTAACCCTTCGACGAAACTCGTCACGTACCGCTGTATAAGCAGGAACCACTAGCATGGTGAACATTGTACCGGCATCGATTATTGTACCCCCGCCTGTGTTCGGGTCAAAGGCAAAGGATGAAGCTGGAATCGGTAACACTTTTTTGCCAACACGTATTCCGACCATGTTAACATAGTACAAAGAGGGTCTTCTAGGGTTGGTTAGCAATGGGGTAGTTTTTATTCTCTGTGGTTGTCCCTTCGGCCCAAGCCGGAGTGTACCGGTGAAATTAACCGACCTAAAGCTAGGTAAACAGTATGAAAATACAGAACCATATAGATTTTTGGTCTGAGACAAAAACGAAAGAGGCCCGCGACCGAGACCAAGTAGTCCTTGCGGTGGGACCGAGCTGCCAGTGACTTGTTGAAGACAACCAAAAGTGTAGGAAGTCACCACATCAGATGCAAGTGAAAGAGTGTCTTGAGCAAGACCCGCTTGAAACGAAGACGCGCCATATGACATTTTAAAAGCACATGTTGTCTGACCAATGGGGCACGCAGGGTTAGGCACTTGTGAGCATTGAGACGAACCGCATTTAATGGCACGAAAAGTGGTTGAACGGGAAGGCGAGAATGAAGGGTTGTTTGATGGACAGCCAACACAAGAGGTGCAAGGGATCCATGCGGCATCATTGCTAGTGTCAATGGCAAGGAGAAACGATTGCGGCGGTGTGCCGATTTGGGCACGGATTACATAGTTTGGGATTTGAAGGAGTTGCCGGCCAGGTGCAATCGGCACAAAGGAGCGGGGAGCGGAGGCGAGAGATGAGATGTCAGGTTTGTCATGGATTGATCGGGCAAGAAGGAGGTCGGCATAGGAGCGAGGAGTGGAAGAGGTGGAGGTGATTAAGAGGAGGAAGATGAAGAGAAGAGGGAATGACATTTGTAAGAGAAAAGAGGAATGTGGAGCAACTAAACAAGTGAGGGATCATAGAATGTAGAATGAGGTACTGGTATTTATAGATAAGAGAATTAATTACCTATTGGTTTTCTCAGCAATGACAAAAGTGTGCTAGTGAGGTGATATATATATATATATTATAGAGTAAAACTAGAGTGTGATGTGCTTATCAAATATTTTAGTGAGCATAACTTCAAAAATATATCAGATCAGTTTCAAACGATGAATTCAATCCATTGAAATCCATGTGTTTCATGAGTGATGCATGTACATGCAAAATTTTAAAAGTTTAGAATTCATTTGCTACAAGGTCAAGCAGTCAAAGTAATGAATCTTTTAATAAGTTGTTTTATATATTCATTTTTTATCGTTTCTTTGACCACTTAACTTTGTAGTAAATGAATTTGAAACTTCTAAAATTTTGTATGTACATACATCACTCATGAAGTACATGGATCTCAACGGTTTAAATTCTTCATTTCAAGTAGATCTGATATACTTTTGAAGCTGTGCTCACCAAACTCTCTTGGTGAGCACATCACATCCTAACTTTGCGCGCTCTCTCTCTATATATATGCACACACTCGTACGATCATTTTTTATTTTTCCTTTATTTTTGTGTTGTTTTTTTCCATCAAATGTCACTAACAAATTTGGATCTATTGATATGATAAAATGCGATGACGGATCTGTCAGTTTCAAATGAAAACAAAGAGAGATCGAACAAGCCAAAGAAAATGGAATACTCTTTTATAAAAGAAGTTGTATGAATATTCTTATTTTACAATTTTGCAGTTGCCTAGATCTGAGAACAGGATAATCGATGATGGACAACGAATGGTTTTTTAGTTCGAATTCATTCACAATGGATTAATTATATAATTGTTAAATCAATTTTAAAAAGTTTCAAAATTAATAACTATTTTATGGACTTTATAAATTGGTTATGTATAAATTTTCGTATAATTTGATTTTTATTTAATTTTCAACAATAAAACATAAACTATTGCAATTATCAATTAGTTTAATAAGTGATAAAAATTGCAGTTTTCATTTGCATGATATACACAATATAAATTTTTCTAAATTTTGAATTTTGATATTAAAAGTTATTTTCACGATTGTGAAAATAAAGTCAATGTGATATGAATTTATCCTAATTTTTTTTAGGTCAGTTATATTTTAGTAGAGATTAGAGGTTAATTCATCCAACTGTATTATTAACAATAGATATCTCATTCAAGTTTCAAAAATGTGCGTCTCACCCAACATTCTTTTTGGAAAAAATTGGTTATTTGTCACTCTAAAATCTTCAAATATGAAAAATATCATCACAAAACTATATATCTGAAAAATGCCACTCTAAACTTAGTTAATTCTTAAATTTGCCACAAATACACAATTTTTATGTTTTTTTTTAATTAAAAATTAACTGAAAAATACAGTTTTGAGATACGTATACTGAGGGATTTGAAGGGTATATAGGAAAATACAAAAATATATATCTCAAAACTGTATTTTTCAGTTAATTTTTAATAAAAAAAGTATAAAAATTGTGAATTTGTGGCAAATTTAAGAATTAACTAAGTTTAGAGTGGCATTTTTTAGATTTATAGTTTTGTGATGGTATTTTTCATATTTGAAGGTTTTGGAGTGGCAAATAACTAATTTTCCCTTCTTTTTATTATCTTCCTAAGAAATATTGAGCATTGTCTTTTGTTATCTCACACTCTCACAAGGAGAACATTCTTAGGTCATGATTAATCAGTTTTTTTTTTTAAGTAAAGATTGGAGGTCAAGCCACCCAACTATTTAATATTTTTGTTATTATAACAAATAATTTCTTCCATCTGAATTTCGAATTCATGACCTCTTACATAGAGATCATGTGTCTTAACCACTAGACCAAAACAATGACATAAAGAAAAGTTAGTATATATTGACGTATGAGCGTATCTTTTAATTATTTTCTGTCTTGATTAATTCTCGATTTACATTCTTTGAAAAAGAAAAACATTATTTTTGTTACGTCATCGATCGGTTATTTTTTAGCAAAACATTATGACATAATGAAAACTTAGGATCTATTGACGTATCTTTTTTTTTTCTCTCTGGAATTGCAAGCCTCGAAAAAAAAAACCCACTGTTCTAATCAATGGCATCAAAATAAGAACCATGTCTAATGACTTCTCCGGAATCCGGAGTAAACAGCGCAACTTGCTAATACAGCATCAGTAACTTAAATTTATCTTCAGAGTGAATTATATTCATCATTTTTAAGAATTTATCTTTTGCTAAATCATATCAAGTAATGAGTACGCATTATGTCGGGTATCTAACAGCAATTGAAAACATTTAGAATATTTAATCCACGAATCCGCATGCACTATATCCAATCTAGATTGGTTTGAATTTACCGTTTGAAGTCGGTTTGATAGATTTTGAAGGTCGAAAGTATATTGTTAATATATTAGAGGAAGTTTTTTTTTGAAGAAAGTGGTTATACCACCTGTTTCATTAGAAACCCAAAATGTTCTTACAATAGTAGTTACTACAACACTGAGGAAATCAACTAACTAAAAACAGACACCCCTGTAATACAAAAAAGGGGTAATATGCATAAAATGTAAATGACTAATATAGCATAGAAAGGACTAATGGTACCGGTAACAAACACCACAAAATGGAGGTCAGGTACACCATTATACTAATATCTAGTTAACTGGAGAAGAAACAAAGGAATTAGTTGTAGAATGATTGTGGGCAGCATAATAAGCGGCATCAGCAGCATCACATTCAGCCCTGTCCCGGAGATGATCAGCCAGGTCTGAACCCTCTAACCCAAGAGAGGGATCGACCTCTGAATCCGAGTAGCTGTCGTCCTCCTGTGAAATATCGGTCTCCGAGAGGATTATAAGAGGACCTGCCTGATACAAACCAATCACATCCATAGGTAAAACAATACTTAGTTTAAAATATGAGTCATCAGCATTTGATTGGCACCAGAAGGATGTAAGTGAGATTATTTTGGAACCTACAGTAGGCAGTGGTGGAATAGCTACATTATTGAAACAGACCTGGTTTCTGGTTAACCAAATAATCCAAATTGTGGCTGCCATAATTAATTCAATAAGTAAAGTATCTTTTAGAGGGATCTGTGCATCCAGAATCCACAGATCAGCAATGCTGGTGCAGTTGAAAGAAAAATGGTTATGTGCAGCTATCCAGGACCATATGGTTGAGATGAAAGGGCAGGTTACAAATAAATGGTCTATAGTTTCTAAAGAGTCACAGAACTGGCATTTTTGATCTCCAGTCCACCCCCTTTTAGCTAGGTTATCTTTAGTCAGGACCTTGCCTTCCTTTACTAACCACATAAAGATTTTAATTTTGAGGGGTATTTTAGTCTTCCAAAGTGTTGTGTAATGTTGGTTTTTGATGCCTCCATAATCTAACCATTTATAGAGAGAGTTGACTGTAAATAAACCAGAAGTATTCCATCTCCAAACTATTTGATCTGGTGTGGTAATATCAGTAAATATATTAGAAAAGTGTATAGCAGAGTTTAGTTGGTGCCATTCAATGAGAGATAAACCAGTAGGTGGGGATCTGGTCTAAAATGAGATACTGGTAGGGGTTACAGCATTAGATACAGTAATAAGTGGGTCTAAGGTAATTTGAAAGAGGTTTGAATATAGAGAGTATAAAGCACATTCTCCCATCCATCTGTCTAACCAGAAATGGGTATTATTTCCATTACCAATTTTTCTATTTATGCCTAACTCTACAATATGCCTAATAGACAAGATACCAGACCAAAAGTGTGATAATTTGGGAATATGTAAACCTGAGGAGCTATATTTGATAATTAAGATGTCTTTCCATTTACCTTTGGATGTGGAGTCTTTAAATCTAAACCACCATTTAGCTAATAAAGAAATGTTTAATCTTTCTAAGTGCATTATACCTAAACCTCCCTGACTTTTACTTAAACAGACCTGTTCCCAAGAAATTAGATGATATTTCTTCTTACTAGAATCTGACCCTGCCCATAAGAATTTTTTCCTAATTCTATCTATTTTCTTTCTAATATTAACAGGGATTCTGTATATTGATAACCAGTATACTGGTATAGAGGATAAGACAGAGTTAATGAGAGTTACCCTACCACCTAGGGACAATAGTGACCCTTTCCATGATTGGAGTTTCTTTTCAATCTTTAAGATAAGGGGTTGCCAGTCAGGTTGAGTCAATTTTTTCCAATGCAGAGGAACCCCTAGGTAAGTAATTGGAAGGGATGATACCTGACATCCTAATTGATGTGCTAAATTGGACGCTAATGTTGGTGAGATGTTAAGGGGTATTAAAGCACTTTTGTTGAAGTTTATTTTCAGACCAGAAAGGGATTCAAAACCTAAAAGGATAAATTTAAGATATTCAATCATTAGGGGTTTAGCTTCTATGAATAAAAGGGTGTCATCTGCAAAGTGCAAATTTAGAATTTTTTCTGAGTTTGTGAAGTTTCCTAGTCCTGAGATAAAACCTGCAGTTTGGGCCTTTTTTAAAATCTTGTTTAAGGCATCAGCTACTAGATCAAAAAGTAAGGGGGATAATGGATCTCCTTGTCTCAACCCTTGTTTACAAGGGAAGTAGGTTCCCTGAGTTCCATTGAAAGAAATAGAAGTTCTGCCACTCACCAAAATATCCTGAATCCAGTGAATGAATAAGGAGCCAAATCCCCTTGCTTTGAGAATTTCTAGTAAAAAGTCCCAATTTACTTTATCAAAAGCTTTCTCAAAGTCAAGTTTGAGAAGAATACCCTGTTGTTTACTAATTCTGACTTGGTGAAGTATTTCATACCATTAGATCATATTGAGTAAGTTAGTTCCAATGCACCAAAAATTCCATACTTCCATTTGCTACTAATTCTTTATCTTCATTTTCAAAGTCCGAACAGTCGATCTGAACTGATCAACATGGCCTTCATAATAAAATATGCTTGGAGGCCAAATTTTATATTTTTTGGATTTTTTTTTACTATTTTTAAAGATAGGTACAAAATCACTTTATCGGATGGTCTAGATTCTCCTTAAAACAATGATTTTGTACCTATTTTAAAAAATAGTAAAAAAATTCTTAAAAAAATATAAAATTTGGTCTCCAGGCATATTTTATTATGAAGATTATGTTGAACGGTTTGAATTGACTATTCGGACTTTGAAAATAAAGATAAATGAGATAAAAAAATTGGAAGCAAATGGAAGCATAGAAATTTGGGTGCATTTGAACCCTCCTCTATATATATAAATATATATTTGATAAAAGTGGAATTAACCCAACAGTTTCATTAAAAACTACAAGAACTATATCGTACCAATTAACAAAAGACAGAAATAAAATAGAAATTACATCACAATCATCAGGCATACACAGAATCTGGAACTAAACCGAAAGATTAAGTAATTAGCTAGACAGTTTGCTAAGGTAAGTACTAATTAAGAAAAGGCAATCTAATTACTGTCCTTTTTAATCAGGTGTGTGTTAGTTAATTAAAGGCTAACAAACAATCAATCTAACTCGGCTGACATCATTGGCCTTCCAATTGAGGCATCATCATCATCATCATCATAACTTGGGGGAAGATTGAGACAGTGAGGGTACAACTATTATATATTTCAATTGGTGGAAAAACAGACTGGCTTTCCACAATTCATCTTCCATCTTAGATTTTCAATTATGGAGCGCCCATTCTGCTATGTTTGTGTTGGGAGGCAGGCGGTAGTGCATCTACTCACTATTATTCAGTGCTGTAAACAGGATAGAGTTCTTGTACCATGTTTTTTTTTTTTTCATGATGATGCATTTTACAATGAATGACATCTAGGTGGGATGGTGAAACAATTCTAGGTTGTATTCAGTAATGAATGGGTGTAAACTTGAAGAGAGCAGCTTGGGTCTGATGCCCATCGGACTCAAACTGAGTGCGATGGGCTCTATATCCGTCCGATTAGCTTTAAGATCTGTTTGCATAGCTTTAATTTCCTTGTGAATTACTTTAATATCCGTGCACACGGATCCTAAAGCAGATTGGACGGTTATGGAACCCATCGGACCCAAAAATTTTCCAAATTTGAAAGCATGAAATCAGGTCTTTTTTTTTACTTAACAATGAAGGCTCAAAAGAGTCTTTAAGTTTAGCCGAAGAGAAGGCCCAGGAAATGTTTAAAAGCGAGCCCAAAATACAAAGTAGCCCAGTTTTTAACCATTCAGACAGTTAATGAGATACAATTGATCTTAGTATATGGGCTGAACTGAACAGCAAAGACTATAAGCAACAACTCGGATATTTAAAATTCAAGTTTGACAATTCTTCTAGAACGCCTATGCGCCGCACGTTCCAAACAGGAATAAATAAAACTTCGTGAGATTGTGAGAACTCGTCAATTTCAAATTTAAAACTATCAAGAAAAAAGACCATCCTATGGCGCTTATGAGAGATTATTTTTTTTAGAATAGAAAAAAAAAAGAGAAAACTTAATTTTATTTTAACAACTTTATCAAAATCATAATTTATGAAGATTATTCAAATAACAATACATTAAGATCAGATCTCTGGACTTCAACCTGACATAAAACCAAACAAAGAATTTGAAGCATAAATTACTCAACAGCAACGGCTCCCTCTCCCTTGAGCCTCAGAGTAAAAGCCTGGAGCGAGAGAATGACCTGTCTCAGCCGCTCCTTTATATCGGCATCGATCAAGTTACCCTCACTGTCGAACTTCTGCGGGGGGCTGAATGCCTGTACAAAGAGCTCGGGTTTGTTGATGAAATGGAGGTCCAAGAAAACACCGACCTGGCGTAGATGGTACTGTGACCGGCCCCCACCAAAACCACCTCCAGCACTGACAACCGCTGCAGCTTTGTCGGCCCAGAAGTTCTGGCCTCTCGATGCCCAATCAACGGCATTCTTCATAGGCCCTTTATTAGAATTGCAGTGTTAGATTAGATTATGATCATTTTATCTGCCTGGTAACTTACGCACTATAACTGTTTGACAAAATGCCTGAGTGAAATATCGCTCAAACAAACAAAAAAAGATCGGAATTCGGTATAAAAACCTGCAATGGAGTAATTATACTCAGGAGTGGCAAAGAGGAAAGCATCAGCCGAGGCAATCTTCTGACGAAATTCCTCGACTGGAGCCGGGAACTTGCCATCCACCTCTAGGTCAGTGTTGAGTAATGGCAGAGCCCTGATGTCGGCCTCTACAAACTCAACCCCCTTGATCGAACTGCAAATCTCAACCGCTTCACAATGAAAAAGATATATAATACATCAAACTACAAGCCCATCGCATAGAGAAGAAATTGTCGGTGATGGTTTGAGAGAAACACAGAGAGCGTACCAGATCGGATGAGGCCACGGTTGTAGGAGCCCTTGCAAAGCGAACCGGAGATGCCAGCGATTCTAATCAAAGCTGGTTTCACTGAAGCCATGGCTTCTTCTCTCTATGTCTATAAGATTCGATTGAAATTGTGGGGAAGAAAACTAGATAGATGTTTTCTTTATTCTTACTCTTGACACTGCTAAAACAAGGAAAGCTTCCCCCTTTATATATAAAGGATTCTTCGACTTCGCTTATAGAGTTGTTAGGTGTTCTTATTCTTTCGTTTTTAAATTTAATCTAAATTGTTAATAAAAGTGAACGAATCAATCTTATTTGAAAATTCAGATGAGACTTTTTTTATATGAACCTGACGTAGGTAATGGGATCCGCATCTGCTGCGATTCTTCGCTCATGAACAGTGACCTGTGATTCCTGCTTTTCTAAATCCAACCGTTGAATTGTTTTGAGATTCGTGCAAGAAAAAATAAGCTGCTTTGAGATACGTGCAGAAATTATTGGACGGTCAGATTTGAAAAAGCAGGAATTTTAGAGTTACTGTTCACCCTCTTCGGATCGCAGCAGATGTGAATCCCGTAGGTAATACCGATGCAAGCAGTCGTCGGGTTCGTATCCTCTGAGATATCTCAATTTTTGCGTGACCGACGTGTCGGGTGCCTATTCGGGGGAACGTAGGAGGGCAGTATTATTTGAGATTTGAGATTCGTGCAAAACGTATTTAAACGATTGAGATATTCCAAAAAGTCACGCAAGTTTTGAGATATCTCAGAAGATGCGAATTCGCTAAAATCAGGCCGCATTCAATGAATGATCGGCAACCCCAGGACAGGAAAGCAGCCGCGAGTCAAAGATGTAATTGAGTAGAAAATGTATATGCTCGTGGTTCACGAGTAAACTGGTGGACCTCATGGGGGTCCAACAGGTCAATCATACATTCTTAGCATTTATACTTGGGCTCAATTGGTGCATTTTCTGCTGAACTGAGGTACAACCAAAGCTTAATGCAGTGCTAACAAAGAAAACACTTTCCTGGTACCATAAAGTTTCTCTCTCTCTGTTTTTTCCTGGTACAATAGTAGTTACCTCAACCTGAGTACACAGAGATCAAATTCTGAAAATCTAAAGAACTGCATACACCAAAATGAATCTTTAAAAATAGGAAATGTAGATCCCATTCGATGTCATCCTTCCTTCCTGCCCTGTTTTGCCAGAAGATCAGCCAAATCGTTTTGGGATCTGTTTATGTGCTGGAACTTAAAATTCTGATTTTCCTTGAACAACCTCCATATTTAGAATAATTCAAAAAAGGCCCTCTGATTTACCATACAAATTAACACATATTTCGAATAATTAAAAAAATTCTGATTTTCCTTGAACAACCTCCATATTTCGAATAATTTAAAAACCCCGCTTAAGGAGAAATACCCTGAAAAAGTAGAGACGGACAATTCATTTTTTTTATTAGCCATCGAAATTAACATATTGAAATCCAACATCAAATCAAAACAAGGTAGAACTAACACATAAGAAACTATGATTTAGCATACAAGTTAAACACATATTAATTGTGCACTAAACACAGTCCAAGACAAAAGATAAATATCGCGAATAAAACTAACAACACATACTGAGCATCTAATAAGGACTAGTTACTCAACCAAAAAAAAAACACTAGCCAAACATGTCAAACAATGTGACGGGACAATCTTACAAGATAACAATCTCTGCTAGTGTGCCCACATACTCATCATGTTTAAAAATCCTCTCCGAAGACAACTTAACATTCATCCCCCGGTATCTTTTCTTCACTGCTTCAAGGTATTCATGTCGGAATGATATATCTCCTTCTTTAGCAGCATCTTCACTCGACTTAATTTGGTGGTGAAAAATAAGAGTTCACTAATCAGATGGCAGATAACAGTAACTGAAGGTCTAGCTTGGGTTTACATGAAACAGAGTGCTTCGCTAGCTCCGTTCATTTTGTATTTTACAATGGCACGAGTATAATCATTTTTTTTTCTCAATGCTACTTTCGCCTTGACTGGTTTGCGAAATCAGAAGGCAACAACAATAAAAATAACAAAATGACAACAAAATTATTATAATAGTTTGGTACCACATATGTTAATTGTTAAAGTCATACAGTTATGGTACTGAAATCAAACCATCTTACCAGACTGAACCAGTCATCTTTAGGAATTTACTAGAGAGGTAGAGAGAGAGAGAGAGAGAGAGAGCATACACGATAGAGGCGCAAAGTGAGGTTCTTCAGATTGGATGAATGTTCGAGGATGCAATCCGGTAAACCCCAGTCAAAATTGACATCTATATCTCCAATATCCAACCTCTTTAAGTTTTTTAAGGTCGGGCAATTTGGAAGATCTTCTTGTAGCAAATCCTACATAGTTTAAAAGAAAAGATTATTTGAAGTGAGGGTATGAACTCAAAATTGGATAAATTATTCAATAAACCAAACTGCTACTTTAATAAAGGTTTTTATCAATCCTAGCATCAAAATTTAAGAAATTCTTCTCTGATATGGGGCCCTAAAGATATTTCCTAAAGATAGCATTTTTGAAGAAATTACCATTCTACAAAATTGCTCAAAAACATTCATAGAAGAATAAGTTATTTATATCACTTCCTTTATATTTTCCTTATTGACTAACTAATTGATCAATTAATACGGAATTTCTATTATTTTTAATAATTAGTTACTTAATTCATAGAAGAATGGAGAATACCATAATGTCAGGACAACTTGTATCTAGCTTCAGACTTGTGACATTTGAAAGGCCACCAAGAAGCCTCAAGTCATGATTCAAGGAATGAGATAAATCAATCTCTTCAAAAGAGATGTCAGCTGTGATAAGAGATGACATATTCTTCAATGTAATACCACCCGTATTTATAGATTTAATGCTTAGAGACACAACTTCTGGGCAAGAAATCTCCATTGGCACCTCAAAAAAGCAATACTTTATTACCAACTTCTTAAGCACATTTGAGGAAATCATATTCACTTCCAATGAGCAATATTTCAAAACTAATCCTTCAAGAACCGGACACCCCGACATAAACATTATCATTATGTTATCATTCAATTGCTGATCACCAAGCTCCAGCTTTTTTAGCAAAGGGAGGTTCATTGGTCTCGGTGTAAGCCGCAATGACATCTCCTCTATTGTTTCAAGCCGCAATGACATCTCCTCTATTGAGGTACATGTGAAAATTGAATCAGGCACATTGAAAAATTTGGAGGTTAGAATATTGATCGATAATACGCGGGGTCTGCACATGACTGCATGCCAGAGAAAATTAAATACAAGAAGATAAGTGTTCCTCTCTTTACCCCACCATCTCAGTTTAAGTTTATCCAGGGGTGACTTTTCCCGCAACCGATGGAAAAGGAGGCCCCCGAAGAATCTTAAAAACTTAAATTCAAATATTTTGAACTCTTCTTCTGTTAGATTATTATCTGGTGTTTTATGGTCATCAAAGAGGAGAACAGGCAAAGAAACCCAAATCTTCATCCATCGCTTAGACAATATACAAGTGCGCACAGCCTCTTCGGTAGGTAAAAGAGATAGGATGTGGGTACAAAGAAGGTCATCAGGCAACTCACTAATTCTGTCTCTGGCAGGATCTCTACCCTCCATTTCAATCACAAGTCGTGAAAAGGTTTAACAAACATCTTAATTACATGCACAATCTTTGCATTCAAGTGTAATAAAACCATGCACAAACCATAAGATATTTAGTTATCTCAGGCTGCTAATACAAAAGTAGGAAAGAATAGACCAAACTAAATCTAGCAAATTTTCTTTTCCGATTAGAGTGTTACAAATCAAGGATTCAACCCTAAATAAAGAACAATAAACAAGTGATTACTTTAGCATAATTTGTTAGGAAATAAAATATGAGAAAGAAGTGTAAAAGATCTGAGTAAACCAAATCACGCTGGAAAAATATCGGCACTCGATCATTCAACCTTCAGAGAGACCATTTCCCAAACACCTTACGTGCATGATATCTGGTCTGAAGGTATACAAGGAAACAACTTTCTTTTCTTAAATTGAGATTCAGTAATACCAATCATTGTTCTATAAACAAATAGAGATAGTCTAATTAACGCACTAAATACAATCATACAAAAATAGAGATAGTCTAATTAAAATATATTTCTTTTCTTAGAAGCTTTTTTTTTTCATTGATTCATTCTCTATAGATTAACAATATTATTATGTTTAAAAAAATTTAGTTGACGGATGCAAATTTTATTTATTTATTAAATTGGTTTAATTTATTTCTTTTGCTTGCTTGAAGTTTCAATTTTCATTCGTTGATATTATTGTTTCTTGTTGTATTGATAAAAACTATTATTACGTTTTAAAAAGTTCTAATTAATGGATGCAATATTGATTGGTTTTCTATATATTTTGATTGTTGAATGCTCTAATTTACTGATATTATGTAAAATATTTTGATTGATGTTACGTTAAGATGAATTTTTTTAACATGTAATTAAGTATGTAACGCTAAAATGAGAATTAAATTTGCTATATAGATATTGTATATATAATAAATTAAATCCAAACAGAGATTAATAGTCAGTACGGTCTACTCATGTTTATCACAAATTTGCGGAGCAAATTATCGCATATCAAATGTCGATTCATCTATGTTGAATTTGAATTTAATGGTCGTAAATAAAGTATACTTGTTGGTGCCTTACTATAATAAATGAATTCTTTTTTTTTTTTTAATTTCTCATTGTAGGTAGATTGATTATGTTAAAAAAAATTGAGGTCAATATGCATCAACAAATTGCCCTTCCATTTGTCCATTCAAATTGAACTGATAAACAATCATGATGATGATGTGTCAAATTTTATATTTTCTTGTACCATAAACAACAATTGTATTATTTACAAAAAAAAAATTGGAACTTTTTGAAGATTTAATCACGAAGATGTACCAAATTTTCCACGTTGTCAGATTTTTAAATTTGTATCCCAAACCTAAACCCTGGACTCTCTAAACAACATTTAACAATAAATATTTTTACAATTATATATGATAAAGTCAAAATATATCAACATAAAACTATTAAAGTTCGGTTATCAAATTTGTCTCAATTTTGATGTAAATTGTTAATTATTTAATCATAACTTTTTTAATTTGCACTAGAAACCTGTCACAAATATTATTATTTTTTATTTTATTTTTATTTTTAATAATAAAAAAATTGTCTACGCACGCTTGCTTAAAAATGATTTTTTTATTTTTAAACAATTTGATTAAAAAAACCATGTTAACAATTAATTTTTCTTCACTATACTTTGTAATTAAGATATTATTTTTTATAGTTTAAAAACAAATGGATTCACTGTATGTTAAAATTGTCATATAGCAAGGTACAATGGTCTGGATTGAATATTAAGGCTCAAATAATTTGTAGATGCTCCTGGTTTTTTTTTGAACCAATCATTGTTTCTACTTTTATACTGAATGGACCAATACACCAAGTCTATATAAAAATAAGTACCTAATTATCTTTATCCTCCAAAGAGCCTTCATTTTCTTTCTTTCCAAATCAACAAAACTCATTTTTGTTAAATTCAAAATTGACACAAAAAAGACCGAATCGTGGCAGGGGTAGGCAATGTACCAAAATATGGGTAGACAATAACCTAATTTTATAGATATTTATAGGTACTTTTTTAAAATTTAGGAGTAGGCACTTATCCATGTTGGCTCTGTCTCTAATTGTAGAGAAGCTCCTCTCACAAATATGTGGAGAAGCTCCTCTCACAAAACCATCTGGGCTATTATCAACCACACAAAAAAAAAAAAAAAAATTGGTTAACCAGAATAATGAAATTTGAACTTTTTTTTTTAGTAAAGACTGGAGGTTAAGTTATTAATGAAATTTGAACTTGTTCACGAAGTTCTGGTGGACGTACTGTCCATAATTAGTTATATGACTTGGATTTTATTTGGAGAAGTATTCATATAGCTTTTTTAAATAGAGTTTTATTTGAAGAATTATATATAGACAAGACATTTCAGAGTGTTTTATATCTTTGACAAAGTAGTTCAAGTGGAGTTTCGCAACATGTACATACATTTGCATGTATTGTATGATAGTGAAGAGTAAGTGTTATGAATAACATAATGTATTTTGGACTATGGTCTGAAAAATCTATCATATAAACTTTAAACTTCGATCTAAGTAGCTCAGTTAATTGGTTATATAATTAAACTTGTAGAATATTAATTTTTGCTATTTTTGAAAAAAATTTACTATTTTTTATGATTTATGAAAGATGACAAAAAATGATTTAAAAATAAAAGAAAATTGCAAATGTTTTAGATCATTTTTTGTTATCTTTCATTAATCACAAAAAATAGTAAAATAATTTCAAAAATAATAAAATTGTATCATTATATAACTAATTTGCTGAGTTACTTAAATCAAAGTTCAAAGTTTATACAATGGATTTTTAAGATCGTAGTACGAAAGACTTTACGCTAAGCCTTACTCAATAGTGAAATGAATATTTGCAAACAATTCAGAGTAGGTCCGATGATCAATTCAGAGTAGGTCCGATCATCGGACCTACTTTGGTTCGATGGGTGAAATGACCATTCAATTGCATCAGAATACATGCCAAGTACATTAAAATCCGTGCTAATATGTTTCAATTTCCGTGCACACTACTTTGAATACTAATCGTACGATTCTAGAGCTAATTGAACATAAAAGTAGGTATGGGCATCGGACCTACTCCTCTCCCATTTGCAAAACGGTAGCCCTCATTTCCATATTATTTGCAATATCTAAACATGTACGTAGAAGTTCATTCGCCTGGTTCCAGTAGGCCAGTTCAGTCTAGCCAATTTGACTAGGCCCGAAAAGCCCAATTAGACCCAATTCGATTTACTTTTCTGCTTTTTTTTTTACATGATGCCATGTGAACTTGATCTCAAATCGTCCGATCCTTTTTGTTCGAACTCATCATAACAAATAAGTGGTTACTACTGAATAATTTGTTTTTACGTAAATTTAATTTCATAAAAAAGAGATAGGGAGGCGCCTCATCTATGGTAAATTTATTAGTTAAATATTTTTTAAGAAATTTTTAAGAAATTTTATAAGTCATTATAAAAAATATTTTTTAAGAAATTTTATTAGTTAAAAGGAGTGAATCTATGGTAATATTTATAGGAGGGATTTAATTACACGTCTTGACACTACGTTTATAAATTACTTTTTGCGATTTCAAAATCCAAACAGTCGATCCGAATCATTCAACATGATTTCGTTATTAAAATGTGCTTGGAGACCAAATTTTACATTTTTTAGAAATCGTTTACTAATTTTTAGAATTTTTGAAAATTGTTATTTTTCAATGATGCAGAATTGTAAAATTGTTTGAAAAAAAAAATTTATAGACATCTTAATCAACAGTAAATAAAAATCCAAAAAAGTATAAAATTTGGTCTCCAAACACATTTTAATACAAAGATCATGTTGAATGATTCGGATCAACCATTTGAACTTTGAAATCGCAAAAATGATGTGTAAGCATATGGTGTCGAGATGTAACACCATAAAAATAGTGTAATTGGATCCCTCCTCTAATATTTATAATACCGAGCTACTCGTGTTATAAATTTGTATCTTCATTTCTAGAGTATAATCGTCTACATAGTCTGTCTAAATCGTCGAACACGATCTTCATGAAAATGTAATTGAAAGCCAAATTTCACATTTAAAAAAATATTAAATAGATAAAAAAAATACTTAATTTAAAATTTTTAATCATCCGATAATGATTTGCTACCTACCTGGAAAAAAAAATAGTAAAAAAAATTCTAAAAAATATAAATGTTGACTACTAAATACATTTTTACATAAAGATCATATTTAACGGTTCAAGTCAACTGTTTGAAAATTTCAATTAATATATAAATGCATAGAATGAATCATTCTGTAATATGCATATTACCATAGACTCACTATTTAAAAAGAAAACAAGGAGTGTACAACTGACGTCAGACTCGAATCAGTCTTGATAGGGCCATGTGCCCACGGCCCACATTACAACCAGGGCTCGGACTATGAATAGGCTCGGCCTCGGATCCCTTACACGGACCAGGCCGAAGTCACGAAGAAAATCCAGGCCGAAGCCAATGAATAGTCTCGTGCCCACAGCCCACATTACAACCAGGCCTCGGACTACGAATAGGCTCGGCCTCGGATCCCTTGCACAGACCAGGCCGAAGTTACGAAGAAAGTCCAGGCCGAAGCCAATGAACAGTCTCAGGGCGAAAGCTACTCGGACCAGTCTCCTACGCCGAGACCTGGCGAGAGGAGCAGCAACCGTGAAATACCAGTCTCATACGGCCCGGCCAATGATGCGTCCGAACTTGGGCCCTTCCTGGCACCAGCCCAGAAAGGTCCAGTCTGACCTCAGTTCGCACTCACCGTAACTGTCTCCGCCAAACAGTAAAACAGTGTTATTACCGCCTGTACGGAGGACCAAGCCTATTTAAGGCGCTGAGCTCCATTTATTACGGGTTGGACTTTTTACACACTTACTGAGGTATGATAGGGAAGAGTTAAATACCTCGGAAATACACACCATATTCACAGCACAACACCGCACGGCACTCCACCCACTATATCTCGGCCTGTCACCCGCGGCAGAACGAGCGAAGAAGGTCCAGCTATACGGCCCGTTCTCACCTGGACGGGGCGTATCAAGTCTAATGCTCGATTTGAACTGTTCTGATTCACTTCATAATTTATACACACTTAATTTACACACGAATATTGAAACAACACACATACACATGATTGATTATTAAAACGAATTAAACGGTTCAGAGAGAGCATCGGACCAATGCTCATCAAACGCACGCCATGTTTCCTAGCAAAAGTTTCACATAACAAGATTTATTCTAGAAAACAGACAGAGATCACCTGCCCCCAGTGAGACTGACAAGTGGGTCCAGACGGATTTATAAATTTAGATATTAGTTTTTAGTTTTGGTGTGGCCTACGTTTCAGTGACTCAGGGGTAGAAAAATCCTGCCTCCTGGGAGGCAGAGAATTCAATCCCATAGTAAACACATCTTAGCGGAGCATAATAATTTTCTGTATATAAACAGAGGCAAAGAAGCTAACTTTTATCCGATAGTTAATAATTACAAACGGGTCCACCTGACCCATATAAACCCAACAGCCAAGTACACCCAAAACAGAGTGCCTGAGCCAACAAAAGTGGCGAACCCAATCAAGTTCGTGCGCATCATAGATCTCTTCCCTGGCAAGTAATAAAAGTGATTGATACGAAGACTAGGAACTAAAAAAGCACAGCCGAAAGCAAACTAATTATTATTTTCCCTCATTCCATATCCTCCCTTTTTGTTTTTATTTTATCCTTTTTTTCACAAAAGAGGTCGTCTCTTTCTTGGTTTGTAAGTATTTCTTCTCCTTGAAAGGATGAAATTGGAAGCATGAAAGTCAGGCATGCAATGATGCAAAAAGGTGAAAAAAAATTAGAGCCCCATAATTAAAATTTTAATTTCTAATCACATGCATTATACCATCAATAAGGAAATATCATGCGGATGTTAAAATATTAGAAGCTTGTTAATTGGTCTAAAAGTTGGTGTTATTAATCATCAAGCATGTAAGAAAGCATGATATTAGAGCATTTGCATCCTTAAAATTTTTGGAGTTTCAAAGCTGACTTAGCAGTTTTTAAACCAGTTTCAGAAATATAGATGGATTTCATATTTAGCAATTTTGTTCAATAGTTTCTAAATATGAAACCGTTTCAAAATTCTAACGTGGCGAAATAATCAACATGTATTCGCTCAATTTTTTATACTGTTTTAATTAAACGCTACTGTGGCAATTAAAAAATTCTAATTTTAATTTCAGGATGTAGAGATTTAGAAATTCAGAGAGTTTAAAATTTATAAAATTATGTTAACAGTTTTTTAGAAACTCCAAGAGTTTCAGGGATACAGATGCTAAAAGTTTTTACGGATTTTAAATATAGCACTAAAATATTATTAAACAATGTAATTGAATGAATTTTGATGATATAGATAATTTTAGCGCCGATGAAACGGATAATTAGTTGCGGTATAAATCACTGATAAAACGTATTTTGATGACATAATATTTGAACAATTATTTATTGATATCATGTTGTAGATGTTATGTTATTTTATGTCATGTCATGTCATGTTATATAATTAAGTACAAGGATATAGTACTCATAATTTGAATTTAATAAAAATTTGAAAATTTATACAAAATATCGCGTTAAAAATTTAACCGAAATCTTTTTAGTTACCACTTCAATATCTCAAAATTCAGACTTTACCATCTATTTATAAATAAAAAAATAAAAAATTACCTTGTGTCTTGCGCATGAGCTTTCTCTATTTTCAGTTCAAATTGAGACTAAGCTATTTTTAGAAGTTTGAATTTCATACAATTTGAAAACTTTAAGGTGTTTAATAAACCGTAAATTTAATCAAACTTTGTCTTTTATATTATGTAAGATATATATAGGCATAGTGTATATTACATTGAAATGTTAGATTTTAAATTTGTAAGCTATGTTTTGACTATTACGTACAGTATCAACTTAATTAATCATCAATAAATCTTAATATGAAATAGAATATTATACATAATAATGCTTTGGTGAACCATGAGCATACAAAAATCCGTTGCTCGTAATTTCCAAAACATCACAAGCAACTATTGGATGTGAGTTTAGATGGGTGAAGAATAAACACTAATTATGATTAGCACTATTTTGAATTACTATTCTTCGTTTGGGTGTGTTTGGATTAGCGAATAGTCACTATTCTTTGTTTGTCTTTTTGTAGATTTTATCACTATTCTACTAATTCTACAAAATGTTGAATTAGCTATTATTCTCAAAATTGAGATTAGCTCTATTCTTGCTCTATTATTGATTCATCCAAACTTCTATGAAGAACTAGAGATGAGAAATAGTAAGAACTAACATTTGATCTAGTGACAAAGACACATAGTTTCTATATGAGAGCTCCTGGGAGGCCATGAGATCGAAACCCACATTGAGAATTTTTTTGTTGTAATAACAAGAGTATTAAATAGTTGGGAGACTTGGATCGTTCAAAATTCATCACACAACTTCAATTACTTTTCTCTTTTATATCAATTTAATATATTGAAATAATTCAAATTTAATTGAAACTGTATGATTAATTTTGAATGATCCAAATGAAAAAAAAAAAGAATAAATTTGGATCACCTCGAACTTTACTAACAAAAAACCGGAAAAAAAAAAAAAAAAAAAAAACAAAGAGAAACGGTAGCACTCCTGCAATTATGTCAATTTGGTCCCCTTCCAATATTTGCCCCTTCTTTTATTGCCTTTGGAAGGTGATATGCTGGTAAAGTCAGCAGAACAGCAGACATCAAAATTGAAACAAGTACGAATTGAATGAAGCTGCCCAATTGTGTAGGTGCAGCTTAAAAAAGGTTGAAACTGCTGGTAGCCTGGTACTGGTAAAGACTGATGCATCCATTTGCTATTCTGTTCAGTTCTGATATATATATTTTTTTCCCTTTTTCTGTTTGACTGAGGAAAGAAAGCCCGGAATCGAGGCTATGCTCTTTGACTACACTGTGTGCTGTGTTCTCAATGTGACCTTCTCGATTTGGTAATCCACATTTCCATTAATAAATGAATGAATGAGTGAATTCGCGACTTCATATCGAAAAGGTGTTGCCATCCACATTAAATTCCCCGGAGAATTGGAATGAGCCCAATTTTTATTTGTAGCATTTTAAAATAATAAAATTCAGAAAGTAGATGGAAAAATAGCAAATACATATATTTTGAATTTAAAAAATATTAAAAAAAAAAATTAGAGCAACCTCTGATATTAGACTAGGTTTGTGTGCCCTCTGAGATACATGCATCTGCATCCTCTGTAGTATCGCAAGATACGTTTAGAGGCGGAGCTACATTCAAGGAATGAGATCAATTAACCTCTATTTATTTTGAATTTTTTAATTTATACACAATTTTCTATATAGTTTAGAATAAAATACTTTAGATAAGATAATAATGACCTCCATTATAATTAAGTCGAGCATAATAATTTCTCTTATCTATCCCCTTATTCTAATCTCTTTCAAGCTCATGAGCCTTTTGTAAGGGAATTATAATTCATATCCTCATCAAGAGACACCGGATTAGATAAAAAAGATGATAATTTTTATTATTCTATCAACACTCCGGATCAATAATATGATGATATCTATAGTCATTTTTATTTCACTAACACATAATTTAGTAATGTAATGACTATTATATTATCACTAATGCACGCACTAAGCAAAGTATTTCCGCTCGCCTTAATACATTCGTATTCCGCTAATGCGCTGCTAATCGGTTCATTGACCAACATTATTACCATTAATGCTTGCACTCAACAGTGTATCTCCGTTCGCGTTATTTACGTTAACTCTTAATTAATACATTTATTGAGTAATAATCTATTTATTCAGATTATTCTTTTGCATATATTACACACACACAAATAAATGGTATGCAAATAATAAGATATCATTTTTTTTTTTCAAGGTTTAGAGTTTAAGGTATAAGTTTCGCCAAATTTATATATTTTTAATCGTCATTCAAATTATTTCAAGATTCAATAATTGTTTAAATGATTTTTTGATAAAGAATGAACATGTTTTTTTTTTGTTAAATTGACAATAAACATATTTAAGAACATTTGATAATTAATAGAATGATTAAAGAAATAACAATTGTGTAGATATATTTTCTATGATTTCATTTCTATGATCATATAAAGTTTTAAATATGGGGTAATTTAAATCAAGTAATCGTCCACAATTTCTCAATATCAAATTTGATGCACAAAGCGTATTAAACGATAAGCAACATGGATATAATATTTTAATTTTATAAAATAAATTCAATTGTTCATGTATATTATACCTTTCTATCCGCGCGCATCTCTTGATATATTAATCAAGAATTAAATTAATAAGTTTTATTGTTTAAAATCGAGACAGAAAATGAAATTCACCTGATAAAAAAATACATACAAAACAAGAAGACATAAAATCACAACGAAACAATACGAAAAAATAAATAAATAAAAAACAGAGAGGGGACATTGCCAGAGACCAATTTTTTTGCTAAAGATCAACATGTTCATGTTATCTGTAGCACTTTGTTGCCTTTTGTCTTTTGAGAACAGTTTCCTGTTGTCTGTTGATGGTATTTGTTTTGTATCTTTCAAAACTTTACCTAATGAACTTATTATAACAAAACAAAGGGAATTAAAAGAGGAGTGAGAGCCATGGTACTTTGTACTGTACGGATTAATTCGTACTACAGATTCATATTTTTTTCTATAAAATTTAAACAATTGATGCAAATTGTTTGACATGGTCTTCGTATGAAAATTTACTTACGAATCATACATTACATATTTTTTAATTTTATTATTTTAGATAGATGAAAAATCACTACTTTTGATTTCTATCTATCTAAAAAATAGTTAAATATTTTCGAAATTTTAAAATTTGATATCTAAGTTCATATAGAGATAATATTGAGTTTTGAACTTTGACAACGAATAAATGAATCTGATTACATTTTGATCTGCGCATTGCAAAGTACCATAGCATCACTCTCAAAAGATGAGCTGATCGAAAACGCTCAACATAATATTTGTATGAAAATGTATTTACAGAATCACTACTTTTGGACGGTGAAGAATCTTGAGATCATATAATTTTTAACCTTTCTAAAAATTTGCAACTTTTAGATAGTAAAAAATTCTAATTTTTTTTAAATTTGGTCTGAAAGTACATTCTTATACAAAAGATCATGTTTAGTATTCAGTGCAATTGTTTTGAATTTTCATTATCTATAATACTACGGTTTGATTTTCCGCATTGCAAAGTATTGTAATAACCTCAATTCTCAAAAGAGGAGCTCACTTATTTTAAGATGTTTAGAAGTTTTGCTTCTTTCAGATTCTTATGAGTCATTAGAAATAAAAAGCACATTGCCAAATGCCAAATTGATACTGAGACCTAGATTCGATCCACTGTCTTGTTATGTACCGTGACCGTGAATCGTACGCTTTGCCAGAAACAGATACCACTATACCAGAAGGCTCTCAATTCTCAAAGCCTTCAATCCACAGTTTACACACTACACAATCTGCACCTTGTCATATATATCATGTCGTGTATAGATATGCATAAATCAGAATGCAACTCTTCATTTCCTTTCCTCGGGTATGAAAACAAGAACAAAGTTACAGCAACAAAGAGAGAAAAATGAAAAATGAAAGAAACACTAACCAAAAAGGACAAAAAGAGAAGGTGATAAGACCAGGAGCTATCCCTAGCGGATCAGAAAGAAAAAAAGAAAAAGAAAAAAGATTCGCTTCAGTTCTTCACAGCCTGCGTTGGTAGTAGTAGCAGCAGCAGCATCGACGCTTCCCAAGAAATATCAAAACAAAAAGGATCCGAGTCGCTTTCTATCCTTTCCTTCTTTTCCCTTTTACCTCCAAAATATATCTAGATATACCCGACCCGATTACCTGATAACCCTATTACTAAACCCGATTAGACAAAATACCAAATGCGGTTATCCGTTATCAACCTCTCTCAGTGTTTCAGTACTGAGATGTATTCTGACCAGCACGAGACGACGGGGGAGGCTGGGACCACAGCGCCATCTCTGGTCTTGCCATCTGTCCTCCCATTCCCACGGGCCCACCGTACAGAGGTGGTGCCTGAATCGTCGCCTCTGCCTTTACCTTTCCACCTTCCACCTCTCTCTCCGCCATCGCCACCGCTGCCACGTCAGCATCTTCGTTTTCTACGGGAAATGGCAGGTGGTGTATCTCAGGTGCAGAGTACACCGCCGCCACGATCATCACCGTATCAGCAGCCATCAGTGGTCCTGCTACGGTGCCTCCTATCACCTGCCCCTGGGGCCCACACATCAGAATCGAGAACCCTGTGTTCGTGCTGTTACTTGAGCTTGAAGCAGGCAGGAGTATGGTGCCGGATAAGGAGAGAAGGTCGAATCGACCATGGAGGATGATGTTAGAGGTAGGAGAGCTCGGGTGGCGAATTGTCACATTGCTCACCGAGCCTGTGCCCGATAGCACCGACACGGCGGTGCGTCGGCGGAGAGAGAAGGCGGACATGGAGGCAACGATATCACACCCTGATCCCAGCTCCAGAATCACCGGCCGCATGGCAGATTCGCTCTCTCTGGTAATAACAACCGGTGGTTTCGGTTTGTTTTTCGATCCAGGCGGTCTTCCACGTGGTTTCCGACTGGAGCTTCCCGAGCACGGGGTCTGAATGATATTCGTGCCGCCACCGTCGCCGGAGACGACGATTGCACCGCTGATGTTGGTTTGAATAGGGTTTTGGTTAGGTGTTAAGTTGTTGTTCTCTTCTTCATCGGAGACGTTAGTGTTGGAGAGAGAGATGACAGGGCTAGCAGTGCGAACAAGGTACTCCGCCATTTGAAGAGAGAGAGAGAATGGAGGTTTTATATGTATGTATGGAGCCGTGGAAGCTAAGGTTGGAAACTTTGAAATAGTATTTTAAGTAGAGAGGAGGGGTATTATATGAATATATTTGAGGTGAGGTGATGACTGGTGGTGGTAGACTGGAGTAAAAAGTGAGAAGGACAATATTTTAAGCGGGAGTATAGAGACAAACGGGATTATATAGAGACAGAGGTCGGTCTACAAACGGAGGTAGGTCCGGTGGTCTCGCGAGGTTTCTGTAGGTTAAGCTTCTCCACTGGCGGTTATTCTTACGTAGGCCTGGTTTTGACTAAAATTTCCTGGTCATGTGGTCACGCTATCTCAGTTTTTTAGGGGTTGACCGGTTGATAATGTAACTTTATTGATTTTTTTTAAATTGATTATGTTTATATTATTTTCGTCATGATTTATGAAATTATTTTTTTAAACATTAACAAAATAGCGCCGATTTACATAAAAAGAAATGTAAAACATGGTACAACTCAACGAGCAAATTTTTATCTAGGTTATCAAAAAAGAAAATTTAAAACATTGCTTAATGATCAATTTAGTAGTACTGTGAAAACAATTGTGAAGATCTTATACTATTTTTCATGATATTTCAAATAATTTTGGTTAATGGAATTTGTAAACTAGTACTATGTTGTTGGTCATTTTAATCTTCAATAAACGATATGTAATGGAGATGTTAAATATCTCGCTATTTGTTATGTATCGCTTCACTAATTACTTGTGTTGATTTCTAATTTTGTAAAAAATATTGAAACATTCGAAAAGAAAATTATAATAGTCATTCTAGTTAGACATAGCGGGTAGGAATAAGAAATATAAAACTTGTAGATAATTTTATTTGTTGTGTAAATTTTGTTTTGTTGACGAAAATGTCTATATACCGTTCCATATTAGAAAAAAATTATAGTAAAAAAAGTGTTGAAAGATTAACATCACTTTATAAGAAAGTCGTCTCACTAATAATTATCATTGATATGAAAAATATTCTCTTTCTTTTATAAATTTATAGTGTATCACTTTTCACAACAATAATAACATCAATGACTTCACTCTCGTAATTTTTTTTTTATCGAACATAGCAATTACCATATTATGTTGTTTATTCGGATATTAAATTTAGACTCAAAGAAAATAGATTACAATGACCAATCCACTAATTGTCTACAAATATTTTTAAAACTTCGTAGAATAAGTGTAAATTGACGATAATATATTTTGCAAATTAAATGCTTTGAAACGTGCAATTATGCCAAAATTTTAGTGTATCTGATCTTGAACACTTTTAATGCGCCCGTTGTCTTGCCCTAGTTCCCCCGTCATCTATCGTATATTTTGTTCGCATACAACATTATGTCATAAAGAGCATACCGAAAAGAACTTTACATATCGCCACGTACTTTTACTTTATCATTTGTTGTTAAACTTAATTAAATTTTTTCAGTAACTTTTTTGAACAATGACAATTAATTGTAAAATTAAATCTTTAGATATTATACACAATAATTTTTTCATCTCAGTCTAATTTCAACTCCTCATGGAGATAATAGAAATAATATGGAATGAGAGATACTAAGGTGTTTCAAATCAAATATACACAATACTATTATCTTTTATTTCCAAAGTTAACAATTGTCATATTTCCAATTCTATTTTTCAAAACTTCCAAACCCTAAATATTTAATTACGAAATTAATTATTCTAATATCATGAAAAGAGTTTCATGAGTTTTTGAATAAAACAAAACACATATCATATATACATACGGTGTTCAAATAGAATATAGACCAAGTCCGTGCTCTATAGTCCAACAAATCCAACCCCTACAAACGCAGAGAAGCATTGCTCCGTTGGGTAGGCACGGAATACGAAGCGCTAGGGTAACGGAGGGGATCGACACGTCCAATCTGTGATGGGTCCCACAAATCTGTAGTAGCATGTGGGACCTGCTCTGAGGGCTGAGGCTGAGTCACTGGCTTGGCTCTCACGTCAAATCACCTGAACCGGATTTGAGTGGGGGCCGTAGAAGCTTTGGGCTTTGCATGCATGCTTGATGCTCCCTTCTCAATAATATTTTTTTGTTTATTTGAATTCAATTTTTATGTCATCTCATCTCATTTGCTTGGTCAACAGTCTTTTTCTACCTGGCCGATGTGTACTTGTAGTGCCTTCTAAGGGATTATTTTAAAATAATAAATGCACGCAAGTTTATGTGTCAACGAGAAATTTTTTTATTTAGAAATAAAATATTATTCTCGAAACTAGTGTTGTAAATAAATAACGGTATGTGGTCATCGGATAGACGGAATGCCGCAAAGCGATTAATCGGTGTGCGATATATTAATTAAAATTATACGGACAATTTAACTTTCTATTAAATTTATGTATATATATTATAATTTATTAAAAATAATTTATTTAACTCATTAAAGTTATCAAATAAACTTAATTTAAGTTAGTTTTATTATTATAACATGATACTGCGCTTATTTTTTCTAAACACAGGAGCATTTTGCATGTCTAAGTAACACATTTATTTAATAAAAAATAAATTTGAGAATTAAGCTTTTTCAAATACAAATAACCTAGCTTGCTCATCAGCTCGCAAGTTAGCTCGGTTAAGCATTAATTTGTGAATTTGTATGCATTTTATACTGTCAAGTTCGGTCCAGCTCGGTTCAGCTCAGTCCAAAAAAGTTTGTAAATTTTATTTTCTTTTGAAAACAAGGTCCATCCAAATCTAGTAAGCCAGCTCGGATTGGCTTGTCACGAATTTGAGCTGAGATTTTAGCTCGGAAGTCCTAAATCCAGCTCGCTCGGTACAGAATTAACGAGCTCAGTTAAGATCCAACTCGACCGCGAGCCAGCTCGATTACAACCCTACTTGTTATAGTGCAAGCATTTTGTCGGTGCAACCTGTATTCTCAATTTTACACCGAAACATTGTTCATTGTTCTGTTGTTATTTATTTTTGGAAAATCAACTCGTTTTCTTCTTTTCCGCCAAAAAAAAAAAAAAATTAAATATAGAAACGAGCTTGTTACGGACGGGATAAAATAAAAATTTATTTAAATTGCATAAAGTTAGAAAATATACATCTTTAAACACCTCGAATTTACTTATTCGAACCATTTTTTTTAATAAGCTATGACATTATTCTAGTTACCCTTTAGACACCATTTTTCTAAGCATCAAATTTCTTAATCTCTGAGATATTTATCTTTACCGCTTCACTTGTTATATTTTGTTTTTGTATTTTACTAATTCAATTTCTCACTTGACAACTATCAACCATCAAATTTTCAAATTAATTTAGTATTTACTTCATTTTAATTTTAGTTATCAACACAAGAAAACATATTTACCCCGAAATTATTCATTTTTCAAGAGATATGCTTGGAAAAAAAAATGGAACGATAAAACAATTCTCGGTGAAATTGACACTTACATTCTAAAATTTATGTTAAGTTTTCCCAAAAAAAAAAAAAAAGGGTGAAAGTCTATCCAAAACAACAGGGATGGTCATTGAATTCTGATATCAGAAAATAAGTTGAAAGTATCAGGGAGATCATGATAAACATTGTACCCAAAAATCATAAACTATTTTTTTTTTTTTGGTCAAAGCTAAATTAGTCCAATCCCTGATGAAGCCTTAAAATTGGGACAGTGCTCACTAGTTTTAGTCATATCATATATTCGTATCCAGAGTAGAACTAGGTGCTCCTAAGTTCACCCAAACTCTTGTGAACTTGATTCTAAAATATATCGAATTGACTTTAAACGATAAATTCAAACCGTTGAAATCCTTCTACCTAATGATTGATGCGTCTACATGTGAAAATTTTAAAGTTTCAAGTTAATTTAATATAGAGTCAAGTGGTCAAAGGAGTCCAGAAAATGAATGCATTAAAATTAATTTATAAACCTTAAACTTTTGACCACTTGACTCTATATTAAATTAATTCGAAACTTTAAAATTTTCACATGTAGACGCATCACTCATTAGGTAGAAGAGTTTCAACGGTTTGAATTCATCGTTTAAAGTCGATTCGATATATTTTAGAGTTAAGTTCACAAGAAATTTGGTGAACTTAGGAGCACCCTAGTTCTACTCTTCATATCCAACCTTGGTCCAAGTTGCAGTTACTCAACCATACATACATAATTTTATGAAATTCATAAAAAGTGTTTTCAGATAGCCGTTTCATTTGTAATTATAGAAAGCATTTTCAAATTCCACAGAACTGCAATTTTTATCTAATTTCTTAAACAGCTATGGATCTTCTCCTTTTGAAAAGACAATGGAGAAAGTTAACATCCGGTTTCAGGTGCAATGGATCTGTGATCAGTATGTAAGAACTGGAGAGAGGTTGAGTAACTGGAAACAAAGAAAAAGTCTGTGACTGTAAAAGCTGGAGCCATTGATGCTGCCTCCTGTCTGAGTTTTTTCTCAAGGCTATATGCATGGCGTGACCAAAGTGGCAGTAAAAGCTTGTGTTAAATCTCCTTTACCCTCCAGGCCATCCATCTGATTCTTCTAAGTTATCATTTTATTCTCTTATTTTTGAATAACAATCATTTTATTCACAGGGAGAACAACTATATTATAAAAAGTATACAATTTTGACGCATGTTGCTTGTTAGTAACAGGAGCAGATGAGCAATTTGGGTCTGATGTTTATCGGACTCAAACTGAGTTTGATAGACTCCATAACCGTCCGATCCTAAGATCTATACGTGTCGCTTTAATATCTGCCCGCATTTGTTTTAATATCCGTGCACACGGCTCTTAAAGCGGATTGGAGAGTTGTGGAGTCCATCGGACCCAAACTGCTCTCCATGAGCAGATCCACACTGTAGGCTGGGTGACAACCTGATTGATTTTTTTTAAAAATTGAAATAAAAATGAAAAACCAAACAATATAAGTGAACTACTTAATTATTTGCCATAGGATTATTTTATTGCAACTTTTTTTTTGCCTCAAATGCCAAAAAAATTAATATAGTTCCGACGTATATCCATCTTTTAAAACATTAGCACTATGAACGTGTTAGTCATTATTTAAATACGATACATTGTCTTCTATACAAAAATCAATAAAACCCAAATGTTATTACTTTTTAATTGTTTCATGAAAGAATAAATGAGTGACAAAGGGATTCAGATGCACCATATGAAATGTCAATGGAATGCACCATACTATCAATTTAAAATATTTAAGTATATTTTAATATGAGTTTTATTTGGAAATAATACTGATTTTTTATACTTTCATAATCATAAGGATTGCATATTAGGAGAGAAAAAAGTTCGAGACCCGTTACTTAGAGAATTAATATTTTATAAAACATAAGGTGTTAATTTTAAAATTTAAATAATAACACTGAGAAAATTATCATTTTTCTATGCTTTCTCCTACTCCTGCCATTCTGAACCTCCAACCTTTCTTTAAAATAATGAAAGAGCGTTGTTGTACCAATCTTCCAAATCATAATTTGTATTCAACAAATGATAACTATACATAACAACACTGTTATTCAAAATAATACTTAAACAGAGCTTCTTCAAACAATATATATTAAAGATGCCTTCCTAGATGGGCTTCTAAATCCATCTAAATATTTTTGCTTTCATCACCCAATTGCAATCTGCCATCTAATTTCCTAGGCCCAATTAAGAAATCAGCAGTAGCCTATTACTGATAAGCTCTTTTAAAATCAACCCAAACTATTTAATTTAGTGTACTTTTAAATTCAACCCAATTCTTTATTTGTGTAACTTATCCATTGACAATCTTTACTTATGAATTGTACTTCCCCATTACACTATATAGATCACCTAACTCAGCCAAACCCCAACGCAATCACAAATTTATGATATTTTCACACAATTTTATTTTTACACACTCCACACACAGTGCAAGTATTCAAAGTTAGGTCCAACCTCCATCAGAAACATTCATCAAAAAAACAGTTAACCCAAATCATCCACCATTTCAAATAACCTTTTCCCACACTTCAAACCAAACTTCTCTAACTCTTTATTTTCTTGCAACTTCCCTCCAATGGCTGCTCATTGCATCCATTTCCCTCCTATTCCTCCAATGGAAGATACCTGTTTAGACCTAGATCATGTCTCTCTCTCTACCAACTCTAGCTCTCCACCACAATCCACCTCTCCATCTTCCTCCTTCTATCATCCGTCGCCTCCGCCATGTATTGACTCCGTCATACCGGCTTACAAGTTGGTTGTAACCGATCTTTCTTACACCATCCACCGTACAAAAAATGGACCGATCTCTTGGTTGTGTCCTAAGCGAAAGCCCCGGTCAAGCTCAATCCAACTCCTTAAGTCGGTCTCCTTTACTGCCAAAAGCTCAGAGATTCTTGCGATTGTCGGCCCGAGTGGGGCCGGTAAATCTACACTCCTCCGTATCATCTCCGGTCGGGTGAAAAACTCTGACTTTGATCAAAAATCTATCTCCTTCAACGAGCAACCTGTGTTAAAACCGAGTCGCTTGAGAAAACTCTGCGGCTTTGTGACGCAAGAGGATAATCTTCTACCCCTTCTCACTGTAAAAGAAACACTGATGTTTAGTGCCCAGTTCAGGATAAAAGGTATGAGCTTGAAGGAAAAGGAGGAAAGGGTTTTGGCTCTAATGCAAGAATTAGGTCTAGACCATATTGCCAATAGTTACATCGGGGATGACGAGGTGCGAGGGATATCTGGTGGTGAGAGAAAACGGGTTTCGATTGCAATTGATGTGATCCACGATCCACCGATACTACTACTAGACGAACCCACATCGGGGCTTGATAGTACCTCAGCACTACAAGTACTTGAGCTTCTTGCCTCTATGGCTAAGGTAAGAAAGCAAATACTCATACTAACAATCCACCAACCGAGCTACCGAATGTTGCAATACATGTCATCATACCTGATCCTATCTCATGGCACGGTTGCTCATCACGGCAGTTTAAAATCCCTCGAGGATGTCATATGTCAACTCGGGCTGAAGATTCCGGCCCGGCTCAACCCACTCGAGTTTGTTATGGAGATCACCGATCAAATAGTGGAGTACAAGACAGTATGCGGAGAGTTCATAACCAATTGCGAAGAAATGCAAGATAACGAGGAATGTAGCGTTGATGAAGGGTTTATTGATCATGATCAATATTGCTCCAGATTCGAGGAGATAATCTCGTTGAGTTCGAGATTTTGGAAGATGATGTACCGCACCAAGCAACTCTTCGCCGCAAGAACAATGCAAGCCATTGTAGGTGGTCTCGGTCTAGGTAGTGTATATTACCACGTAAGGGCAAATGAAAATGGTATAGCCGAGAGGCTCGGCCTATTTGCCTTTACTCTAAGCTTCCTTCTCTCCTCAACAGTAGAAGCACTACCTATATTCTTGCAAGAGAGACGTGTACTCATGCGCGAGACGTCTCGCCGGATGTACCGGCTTTCTTCATACATGGTCGCTAATACAATCGTCTTCATCCCTTTCTTACTTGTCATTGCTCTCCTTTTTGCAATACCGGTCTATTGGCTTGTCGGTCTCAACCCTTCCTTCAATGCATTCATGTTCTTTGTTTTGGTTGTTTGGATGATTGTACTCATGGCAAGTTCACTTGTTCTCTTTCTGGGTGCAATTTCTCCAGACTTCATACTTGGCAATTCACTCATATGCATATTTCTAGGGGTTTTCTTTCTCTTCTCTGGCTATTTCATACCAAAAGATAGTATACCAAAGTATTGGCTGTTCATGTACTATGTATCTCCATACCGGTACCCTTTGGATGCACTACTTATAAATGAATATGGGAGTTTGAGAAACAAGTGCTTCTCTTGGTTAAATGAAGGGAATGTATCGATATGTGTTAGAACAGGATCTGATGTACTAATGGATAGGCATCTGGATGAGAGCATGAGGTGGCAAAATATTGGAATCATGTGTGCTTTTTTCATAATTTATAGGGTTCTCTGTTGGATTTTACTGGTGAAGAGGGCTTCTACCACTACCCTATAAATATTTCTGATTTATTAATTTGGAGTTATATATAATTGTTGTAATTTCTTTTGTTTCTTTATTTATTGAGACATGCAGATATCTATTTATTTTGTATACAATTGCTTATTGACTCCTCCAATACTAATTAGGCACAGTTGTTAGGTACTATGGGAAACCAACCTATCTATCCACAACAAACACAAATCTATCAAAAATAAATTATATTAAACAAATACACACACCATGTTTTACTTCTATCCTGCCTGCTTCAAGTTACTTTTGCATCCGTATTTGAAAATAGAAATATACGAAGAATATCTATCAAGAAAGCGACTACTTGTACTCACTGTTGTATTCACTTTTTACTCTAATTAACTATCATTTAACTAGCACGAATTCTGTATACATCAATAGCAAATCATATATAATATATAATTCAAATTTCTAACAAGCAGCAACTCTTGAAAGTGGTCCACAGTTGGTTGATAACCGTTTGAAACTTGCCAAACTGCCTATACTTGCTGTACTTTCACCGTGTCAACTTGTGTACTTTTACCGTGACAACTTCTAGAAGTTTTCAAAACAGAACCACTTCTCAAACTTATAGTTCTTTCCAAATAACCCCTAAAAAAATGTAATTTTTTTTTCAAAATGATTTTTATTTCGAAAGAAAATTTTGAAATTTTTTTATTTTTTTTAAATATTAATATATGTATCTATATCATGTAAAATAACACTATGTATAATATAAAACAAATCTATGTGTACTGTAAAACTTACAGATGAATATTGTCAAATGAAATAAAACATGAATTCTGTAAAACTTACTGATGCAAACTACAAAAATAACATATGAAACTATAAAAGATGAATTACTGTAAAACTTATAGATGTAAACTATGAAAACTACAAAACATGAATACTATCAAATACAGTATCACAAACATGACTATTCCCAAACATATTGTTTAACAAAACACAACTGTTCTAACACATTTGTTATTTCATAACTCTCTGGTGTACATTATTTAGATGTGTAAGAAGCTTTATCACTAGAATAAGACGTTTCTTGAAGATATCATCCTGCAAAAAAATAAAATAAACAATAGTTAAATGGCTGTAAAATATGAATACAGTAAAAATTACAAATTTAAACTACAAAACTTACACATGCAAACTATAAAATATGAATACTGTAAAAATTACATATCTAAACTACAAAACTTACAAATACAAACTATAAAAAATGAATGATGTAAAAATTACAAATGTAAACTACAAAACTTTCAGATGCAAACTATAAAAATGAATACTGTAACAATTATAGATGCAAACTATAATACTATAAACTTACATATGCAAACTATAAAGCTTTAATATAGCGAATAAAGTTTCCTAGCAACTGGTTCTCTTTAATGTCATATGATAATGACTAGGTATTATACAAACTAAACTTTAGAATTGTTAAATCAGATCACAACTTCCTTTGACGGCATTGAATACGAATTTTCAATAAACTATAATCTTATTAAACAATCCAATGGATAATCAAGATGAAGAGATTGAATCGCAAATGTGCCACGGTTTAATGCATGACTTACCCTCTGTGCTGGTGCCTCTGGTGGAAACACGGCGACGACGCAAGCGAAGAGAGGGGTTCATTGTTGTATAGAGAGATCGTCAAATCTGTAGAGGAATGAGAGAGAGATATTCGGAACGGAGGAGACGGAGACGATCTGCTAGCCTCCGGTGCGAACACAGTGGCGTGAGAATCTCAATCTGTAGAGGAAGGAGAGAGAGATTGGAAGGGGGAGACGGAAGCGAAGGCTCACCCTCTGCGCTGGAGTCTCCGGAGTGAACAAGCGGCGACGCGAGAATCTCACTGTGGAAAGTTGATCGGAGTCCGAGAAGACTTTTTTCCTTCTCCCTCTCTCCTCCTGTCTTTCTCACAAGTCACATCGCCTCTTGGAATTCAAATTTGAAAACAGAAAAAAACAAAAAACAAAAAAAAAAAAATTACAACTCTATATAAGGAAGGTTGGGATATTGTTGAAGTTCGTTAGAAAGTGGTCCAGACAATTTCGGAGATAATCCGGAGATGGTAATATTACCTTTTCTCATGTATCAATACCTAAAATTACAACTCTAGGAAAATATTTTGCTCTTTCGTCTTTCGGATAGAGTTTGTTGTTTTGTTCCTTTTAGGCCCCTTGGGCCTTTCTGTTAAGAAAACTTTTATTTTTTAAGAGTGTCATTGGGACTAAAATCAGCTGGACCTGGGCCTCAACGGACATAGAAAGATAGTCTAATAAATTGTCCATTTGTACATAGCTTTAAACAAAAAAAGGATTGAATCCGAACAATATAAGTCAATTTGAAAATTTACGGAATCTCTATAAAATGCGTTGCAATTCGAAACAGACGGTCTAAATTTTTTCTGTAGTAACTTAAAATTTAGGTTAAAGGAAAAAAAAATATGAATTCATTATTTGACTGGAGTAATTAATATGTATAAGAAAATCAATTTTGCCTGCTGTGCAATAAAGTTTTGTAAATTAAAATTTAAAAGGGAAACAATATTACCAATATATGTAACTCTAAGCTCAAAACCATATGCTCAGGGACAGTACGGCAATGCTATCCTAAACTCTAAGCTCAAAACTGTTAAAAGAATGCAAATCGCAATGGTGTTCACAATATGGAAAGAAAGGTGTCGAAGAATATTTCAGGAGAAAAGAAAAACAGAGATGCAACTGTGCAGGGAAATTAACAATGAAGTGAGCATATGGTTTCCTGAGTAAGAAGCCGGAAGCTTTCCTGGATTGGGCTCTACATGACATGTTCATTTTCACATGACATGCTTATTTTCTTTTATTTTACTTTCTTAGCATTTTCATTATGTTTCCTTTAGTTCTTTTTATGTTTTTGTATATATCATTGTGTATAGACCCTTATATTACACCATTGGTGTAATGATTAATGGAATCTGGGAGCTTGACTCCCTTGTTTCTTTTTCAAAAAAAAAACCAACATATGTAACTAAGACAATAATAGAGACAAAAGGAGTCTTTTTGTGTTAAATGATTTATTTATTTATTTATTTTGTAGTCCATATATCAAGTTAATTAGTTAAATTTTGATAATTTATTTTTGTCTTTTTTCTTTTTTCTTCTTTTTTTTTTTTTTTTTTTGAAAGAAATGTAGAGATCAAGCCTCTAAATTTCATTGATTGGGACACCAGAGGTGTCAAATGTTACAAACTAAAGAGTTCAAAAATGGAAATGAAAAACAGAAGAAATAAAAATTACATTAAAAGGATAAAATGTAAAATCAAGCAAGTGAAATTTTCCTCCTCCATTCCGGTGTCATCTGTTGTATTGTCAGTGTACCTGGAACCAACTCACATATTCCAGTAGCACCTCGTCAGCTAAAGTCATTGGGGATCTTCGTTTCTCTGTGAAAGTTCTCTGACATCTCTCCCTCCATATTACAAAAAGGAGTACTAGTTGCAATCTTCTCAAAGACATTTGATTGGATTGTAGTATAATCCCTTTATATTTCCCTTGCTTGAACTGTTCAGTGTAACTGAAATGAACTGTGTCACTTTGTATTCTATTTCGGACCTGTGCTGTGAACTGGCACTCTTGAAACAGATGCCTTACTGTCTCCATTGCCCTTCTACACATACAACACCTATTGACCATGGTCCATCCTCTCAGCATTAGGTTGTCTACTGTGAGTATTCTGTTTTGCAACATAAGCCACAAAAATATCATGACTCTTGGTGGTCCTTTTATTTCCCATATTCTGTTGAGTGGAGATCCAATGTAAGGGCCCTTTTCTATTACTACATAACAGGATTTGACAGTATAGTTTCCTTCTTTGGTCCATTTCCAAACAGCTCGATCTTGTTCTAATCTCAGCCCACAGTTGTTCTGCAGTTGTAGTAGAAGTTGGTGTTGCTCATGTACCGCTTCTTGTGTGATTGCTGTGGATACAGCAAGATCCCACTGTCCTTCTCCCCTTGCTTGCTGAACTGACATATCCTGCTTGAGCGCAAAATAGTAGAGTATGGGGTACTGGCACCGTAGAGGTTGTTGCATCCATGTATCCTTCCAGAAACGAATGTGCGTACCTTCTCCCAATTGGAACGATACTGATCCCCTGAGCATGTGAGAGTAGTTTTTTAAATTTGCCCAAAAGGTTGTGGCATTAAGCAACTCCCATGGCCTGATCGTTGGGTCTGATAATTTGATGAGTTCCATCCAACCCGGTTTGCTCACTTGAATCCAATGCCACATGACTTTCATTAATAGGGCTTGGTTGAACATATACAGGTTTTTAACTCCTAGGGCCCCTAACTTTTTCGGCTTGATAACAATTTCCCATGAGACTAGGCTCATGTATCTGTTGCTCGTGCCCTTATGCCCATGCCATAAGAACCGCCGTCTGACTTGATCAATTTTCCTAATCACCCACTTTGGTAAAAGGAATGTCTGCATCATATAAATGGGCATGGCTGTTGGAACTGCATTCATGAGTGTTAAGCGGCCTCCTATTGATAATAGTGCTGCCTTCCACATAGACAATTTTTTGCTGATCTTGCGAATCATTGGGTTGTAGTGCTCCTTCTTCAATCTCTTGTTAGACAAAGGTAGTCCCAGATACTCAAATGGAAATTTCCCTGCTTTGCAGTCCAACTGTCTTGCCAATTCTTCTGTTTCTTGGATCGATGCCATTGTTACCAGGAACTCTGATTTGTGCAGGTTTACCCTAAGGCCTGACAGGTCATGGAAAATGTGCAATATCAGTTTCAAGTACTGCAGCTGTTGTGCTGTGGGTTTGAGTAGGAATAAGGTATCATCCGCATACAGTAAGCATGTTCTACAACCCCTGAACCTTTTTTCTTCTTTTGTATCCAAAATTGAGTTTTAACTTTTAAGTAAAAAATATTTTGGTCTGGTTTTAACATAAAGACATTTTTTTTTGTGTTATATAAAATTTTTCCTTTTTTATTTGTAATGTGTTGCAAGAGGGAGTAAAACAAAATTGAATATGGTTCACACGAAATGATATATTTTGTTATATAGAGAAAGAAGAGAAAAACTTATATGATACAGTGATGTGGTATATATTGAAGAATCTTTAAGCATGCATGTTACTGTGCACTAATTATTAAACTCAGAAATGATGATAAGGTACCAAATCCAAAGAACATTTTGAATTTCAATATTTTGATACGACATATGACAAATTAACAATGACATGCATGGTTCATTAAAAATATTCAAAATTAATTTCCAACAAAAACTAAACTATTTTTTTTTTCATTTGGGAGTATTTAATTTGCCTACAAACTTGAACTGCAGAAAGCTTACAAAAAAATTCATCGGATTCAAATCTTATAAGGGGAACATCATTCCAATTAAAAGCTTTATCACAGAAAAAAATAGCTCTTGAACAGCTGTAAGGAAATTATGTCAAACAAATCATGAAATATTTACCGAATTTTGTTTTCTTACCATCCCAGAAAATCGAAATAAAATAAATACCATCCGGATCAGAGTTTAACAAAAATGACACTCTCGCAGGCTGAATCCGCACACCCAGAATGGTAGATGCGCGGACTGGGGAGGCGCACCAAGGAATGCCCAGATTGAGCTTGCGAACCCAGGTTCGCAGATTGAGTTTGTGCACCCGCGGGTTCGCAGACTGAATTTGCTCACCCGCGAGTTCGCTGACTGAGTCTGTGCACCCAATTTGAAAAAAAAAAATAGTATTTGCACCCAGTCCGCTGGATTGTGTGATTCAAATTATTAATATTATAATGTTTTTTTTTGTAAATGCGCTTCTAATCAATCATGCAAGCTCACATTAATTGCTCACATCAATTACCGATTTATTTTTTTCAAATTGGATGCGCAAGTCCAGTCTTTTTTATTCTCTTAATATTTTAACATTATTTTGAAATTCAATTAAATTAGTTATTTCTTTTAGTAGTTTCAACTTCAGATGTGAAAAATCGAAGTTGTCCAAGACGCACAGACGAGAATAAGCTTTTGGGCCGTTTCAAAAGAATGGTCACAAATTTTATTCACCTTCCCATAAAAGCCTTTAAATCCAGGCCGGCCCAAGTTCAGTTGCTCCGGATATAAAATCTGAAGTTTTAGTGCGAATATATAAACCATCTCGCAAGAAGATGGACCAAAATGAAGCATTCAAATTATGTCTATCTATTTCCTATGACAAGAGATCTCAACCACCCAATTTAGATTTCTCAACCGCTCATTAAAGCTCTCTCTCTCTCTGTCTGGTGGGAAAATGAGAGGAAGCACTGAGAACTAGGGCTACACAAAAAAATTCGTAGTTCGTGATTCGATTCGAGTTTAATTTGAGTTCGTAAAAAATTCAATCCGAAATAGTTTGGAATTAATTTAAACCAAACTCAAACTGGACCTGGATCGTTCGAAATAGGTTCGCAAATTATTATAGTTCGAATTTCAAAGTAACGTGAACCATTGATTTCTGCTGATGACTTAAAAGTTAAAACATAGAGCTGCCCAGCCATAAGTCATAACTCGTAAGTCGTAACTCTCGCTCTCAGTTCTGAAACTCTAGATGACTTTCACCTCTCGCTCTCGGCGACTACGATTACTCTTTCTTATCATAAAAAGTTCGTAAAAGATTCGAAATTGAGTTCGTAAAAAAATCGATTCAAAATTAATTCAAACCAAACTCAAATTGGAGTAAGTTCGATTCGGTTCAATTCTTTTGCAGCCCTACTGAGAACGACTCAAACGAGGAATGTTGCATATGCTTGAAAGTTGAAACTTGGAAAAGTTAATTCACGCCATGGTGTCTTACAACTGTATATATATGAATAATACACTAAATTGTGAATCTAATTAATTAATTAATTAATTAATTAATACATTACTTTGTAAATTGAAGCCCATGGCCCATAATTTGATGGGTCTTTTTAGGGCGTTTTGTTCAGGATCAAGTCAAAATACAGTGATAATGATAAGAGAAAATCTCCAAATTACAGTGATAATGATACCAAAATTAATAAGAGAAAAACTAGTGGTGATCCACAAAATGATATGCGCTTTCACGGAAAATAATTAAATAGAGCGCTATTTTCTCGAGAATTGAGATTTCCTATACTGTTACATCTTACATGACTATTTAGTAGTGGATTGATAGTATGACCCAAAATTTTGTATCAGTTTGATTTTATTTCGGCACGCGTCAAAAGTGAACAAAATCAACGGATGATATCATCATGTTTTCAAATCTTGACTATCAACCGACTGCATTTTATCATTTTATAATTTTGTATTCATATATAATTAAAAATTAAAATAATATATGCAACAGTTTAAAATTTTAACGTAAACATGAGTAACATGGATCAGCAACTCAGTAGTAGTGGAATATTTTTCTTAAATACTATTCGAAAGAATCTTCTCGATTGGACACCGTTCAAAGCCTTTAAAAATTGTATAATTAAAGTTTGAATAGCCGATCCAAACTGCTCAACATGATTTTCATATTAAAATGTGCTCAGAGACCCAATTTTATATTTTTTTGAAATTATTTTACTATTTTTTTAGATACATACAAAATCACTGTTTTTTTACTGTTAAGAAACAATGATGTTGTACGTATCTGAAACAATAGTAAACAATTTTCAAAAAAAATATAAAATTTGATATCTGAGCACATTTTAATATGAAAATCATGTTGAGCTGTTCGGATCGACTGTTCAGATTTTAACCGTACGGTTTTTAGAGACTTACGGTATACGGTCCAAAGCCATTTGAACCAAATCTTATTCTTTCTTGTTTTCAGCTTCCACAATTTATTTCCAGGCCCTTTGTCGGTGTCGGATCGGATCCCTCTCGGCTCAAACCCATTGGAGATCCGAATGTAACATGTACAAATTGGTTATCCGGGGATAGAATCCAAGATTCCAAGGCTCAGAGTTTGCGTCATGCAGTCATAGATCGTAGAGGTTGTTGGCGATTGGATCCGAACCCAATATCGTGTCAACGGCAAACTATTAACAACCATTTACCAGAAGATTCTCGGTGTCCATTTTTACAGCGTGATATTCTATGCGTACAGCGTTACAGAGACATTTTGTGTTTCTCTCTCTCTCCTCTTAAACGCTGTACACACAGATTATAACGCTGTAAAAATAGGTTCTCAAGATTCTTCATATTTACGTCGGACAGGAATTCTTCATATTTTATGTCGGAATCTCAAAAAGTGTGATATTTACTCAGAAGACCTCAGAGTTCGATTAACTTAGTTAAAATCTTGCAACTTAGGCTTGTTACTTAGCTGATTGTAAACACAGAAAAATTATGGAATTAGGCCTTGCTTTTGTCACTCATGCTTCTCTACCTTTCAAATTCTGGGATGATATTTGTGAAAGAGGAAATGAGTTACTTATTTGGATACATTAAGAATTGAGACTATTTGATAGTGGAGCTTTTTAAAATATTAATGTGCATGAAAGAATATTTTTGTTATTCAAAATAATTAGAATAATTGTTATTCTTTCTTTCTTATAAATGTTAGAATAGTTTCTATTCGAAAATGTAAAGAAAGAAAAAAAAAATTATTTTCATATTTCCTCTAACAGTTCCGAAATAACAAAGTTGACACAATTTTCACGTTGTAACAATTCACTGGATCTTACTTGTCTATCTTTCTTCTTAGTTAGTACATTATTAACATTATTTTTTTCAATTACAGCTATTCACTATTCGAAATGTACAATCTAAACAACAGTTTGATTAAACTAAATGAGATTATTTTCATACTAATTTAAAATCATTATTTTTTCACAATTTTCATTTATTAATCTCAAATTTTATTATTCCAGCGGTTCTAACTCTCATTCAAACACAACTTGGAACTTTAAAAAATAGTTGACCAATTGATTCCCTGAGAAGTGAGATAATCAAAATAAATATTGTCAAAGTCGGTTTATACCGCGTTTTCGTGAATCGTGACTACCAAGTTCCATTTTGGAATTGGAACTTTTAGTAAAACCCCCTTACAAAATAGTTGAGGGTTGGAACCACAATTATCCCTTTTATTCGCCGAATAAACGATCGCATCTTCTCCTTTTTCTAATCTTCTCTTTCTTCCACCGATCCGACCCAACGAACCCTAATCATTTCTTGCTAGCTCTTTTCATGGCCACTGAAACCGTTGATCAGGTTCTCATCGAACTCCCCCTTGTTTTCTTCGATTTTTCGATGGAATTTTCCAGATTTTTATATTTGGTTTGCTGTAAACGCAGCTGGATTGCCTTGCGACCGAGTCTGGCAGAGATCTGAAGGAAGTTGGGTGTGGCGGCGAGTCGGGATCGTCAGATTTTGGATTTTGTGCCATTTGCTTGGAGAAAATCGTGCTTCAGGAAACGGCACTTGTAAAAGGTTGCGAGCATGCCTACTGGTTTGTCTTTGGAATCTTTTTTCATTTCCTGTTTCTTGTTTTCAATAGATCTGGGTTCCCTGTACTAAAAAAGCTACTGCTATTGGATTTTTTAATTTCTTGATATTATAGACGGGCTATCGATTTGAACAATTGAACCTCACCTAATTTAAGACCGTAAAAGAAAATTTTGCTATCTCTATTTAAGTATTTATTGACAAATTTGATCAATTGATTTGTGCAACTGTAAGAATTTGGTTCTACATTGGTTTGGTGTCATTTAAAATGTTGCGAATTTATTCGAGGTGCTAAAAATTACTTTTCTAGTTCAAGCTAATTATCTAATTTTGGCTTGAAATTATTCTGAAGATGAACTCTCTAGTCGTTCGTCAAATTTGTTTAATACCCCTTGCAAACAAAATATAAGTTTGGTGGAGTAAAATCAAGGAACTAAGAAAACAGTGCCTGCACAGCTCTTTTGATACCTTTGTATTTACTTCTTACATTTGTCTTACTTTTTTTTTTTTTTTAATCTACGCAGTGTGACATGCATCCTTCGATGGGCATCTTACAAAGACAATCCTCTATGCCCCCAGTGCAAGCACCCGTTCGAGTCTCTCAGTGTGCACCGTTCCCTTGATGGATGGTTAGCATTACTTATATTTTTTATTTCATGCCTGTGTGAGGCCTCATCTTTGTTGCAAGCTGGTCAGGTGACACTTGGGCCAGGCTGAGCCTGGCAGTGTAAAGCTATATCAATATCATACATCCCATACCATTGGCATTCACATCTTAATTATGCTCAAGTATATTTGATCAATTTTGCATGAAAATAAACGTCTTGAGTTGAGTCTTATACTCTTTATAGGCAAGTGAGGTTGTTCTTAGTGTCTTTTAAACACTAATAGAAATGGGTTGCTTATTTTTAGCTAGATCTGTCCCAACCTGGCCTAACCTATTGCTTTTATGATTTTACCTTGTAATGGCAACGAATTAGTGCTAACTTATTTTGTGTATCACTACAGTATACATGATTACCTGTTTGAGGAGAGCGTGTGTCTTCTCCTGAGGGCTTCCTGGTTTATTCCACTTACGATTGAGCCCCACGAGGAGGTACATGATGAGATTGACGATCTCTACCCATACTACTATGCTGAGGAATTAGAAGAAGATGAAGAAGACCTCGAGTCGTATTACATGAGAGGGAATTCTTCGACTATTCGCATAGGCAACCGGCGATGGGGTGATAATGGGTATGTGAGGGCTGGTCGAAAGGAGGCCCGGCCCATCAGACAGAACTTGTACATAGATGATGATGGTGATGGGATCCTGCCCCGTCTGTGCAGTAGCAGTAGTAGCAGTAGGAAGAAGGATAAGGAGAAAATGGAGGGTGAAGGATCCTCGTCCAAAGATTTTACTGGTAGCGTTATACTTTTTAAATCATCATGTTAGTTTTTACTGATAGGTTTTTTTTTTTTTAAAGGTTCAATTATTGCACTGTGTTCTACTGCTGCAAAAAAATGTTAATTATTTTGGTCTCTAAGCATCTATGAGATCATAAGGGTGCATAATAAATTGCCTTCATAATTACCCAAAAAGTGAGCTTTATAATTTTGACATTGAATAATTGCTACTTTAGTTCTTAAAATTGTTTTGTTTATTGCAGATAACAGTAGTAGTAGTGGTAGTGGTAGGAAGAAGAATAAGGAGAAAAAAGAGGGAGATGGATCAATGTCCAAGGAATTAATTGGTACATTTACTTTTCGTGAATCTAACTTTTTCAAAAATTGCTAAAAAGTAATGCCCAAAATTTCATGCTGGCAACATAAACATGTAAGTCTACAATTTGGTCCCTAAAATTTGTGGTTTTCTCAGGTAGGAGAGCCAAGAGGGCAATGAAAAGAGAAGCTGCTGATCGTTTGGCTGCAGTGAAGCACCAGCAGCGCTTGCAGAGGTTTGGCCTCCTTAATGTGATCTCCGATCGTACGGCTGCGACCGAGGAATAAACTTCTCTGATACAAATTTGTGCGTGGCATCTCTGTATAGCGGACGCCCGGCTTATGCAGAATATTTTAGCTCTGCTTCTATCTTGGTCCTTAGTTTCAGATTCAAGAAATGCCAGAATATTGTACCATAATTTTCTTTGTTGTTACTAACCAATCTCAAACCGCCATTGTGAAATAAAATTCCACCTTGTATATCCACTAGTGGCATTCATTGTCTTGAAAGACCATGTTGAGCAATTCATGCTTTAATGCTTTTTTTAAATGTTAAATTTCCATTTTCATAGCGTACAAGTACTGTGTTCAAGTTTATTTTGTTTTTATTATTGGTACTTTATGTAAGATATTGTCATAATCGGGTGGTTTGTAACAGTCATGAAACCCGATTGAGTCATTTGAAACATCAGAGAGCTTAGAAAAAAGAAAACTGAACATAATATAAGAAAAATCAAATCCATATGCTACTCAAAACTGGATCCGACTCTGCTGCTCTCCAAATAGGAGAGTATGACCTTGTTATTCTAAATCCAACTGTTCATTTGTGTTGAGATTTGTGCATAAAAAAATTTAACGGTTAGATTTAAACTAACAGGGTCCTGCTCTCCTATTTGGAGAGCAGCGAAGTTGGATCCCTCAAAACTGGTATGGGCATGTAGTGGTCCTATTAAGCTCAGTGCTTGTTATTAGCACCTTCCATTCCTTTGTTATTCCTGAGTCTAACTTGGTTTTTGGAAGCACTGTCGGAGAACATTTTAAGTATTTTAGCAAACATCATTTTGTTTTGCAATCCATGTCCTCGGAGCTAACATAATATTTCTGTTTAGATCCGGACCGACCGATCAGAATCCAGATCAATCTGGTCTGAGATGGAATGCACGAGGTCCTTTAATATTTCTACATATTATGATTGGACGGTCCTGATCTAAAAAGAAATATTTTGTTACCTTAGGTGATATGAATTTTTTGTTTGAGCATCAAAATCAACAGTTGAGAAGGAATAATATCCTTTTCAAACCGTTGGAAGCAACGTATTGACAGAACTATTAAGATTTGATTTGCCAAGCCCAATAAAGGTTGTTGGGGCTTTGTGGGACCAAAGCTTTTTGCTTTTGGGCCAGGTAAATTATTGAACAAAGAAGAGAATTTATTTTTAAGTTTAATTTCTTGGGTTGCAATCAGCCTGTGTATTTGAACAGCATGTCAGCTTCTAGAAAGGCCAGATGAGAAATTAAAACAATTTATAGGCCTGGAAGCCCAATTCTTTTTTAGAATGTTTGTTAGATAAATTAAAAATAAGATGTCTTTTAGTTTTGTATTTGTACCCGTCATTTATTTTTGTCATATATAATATAACTGCTGTTTCTGACATTTTGAAAAGAGAAAAACATGACATAAATTTGTTAACTTGTAATTTTTAAGTAACATCATAACGCGTAAAAATAAAAAATTAAAAAGCGGGAGCATCTATCTAGATCCCAAAAGCACTTTCGTTCTACATGCAAAACACCTTTTTTAAAAGCATGAAATTTATAATAATTACAAAGGCCAATATCGTACAGTATAGCCGCAAAGTTTGAATTGTGAAAAGGCAACTAAAATGAGGTGCCGTGTCTTAGCTTACACGGCTGGTAACCAATGAGCATTCGAAAAATTTACCAACTTGACCAATAAAAAAATTGATTTATTCTCCCAAAGCATTTCATTGGTTTACAGCTTGCAAAAGTATTTTGTCTTAGTAGACGAAAGAATATTATTAACATTTAACAGGAACATTTCCCAACAGTAAAACCAAAGACAAAATAATAAAAGAGGTTTCGGATCATGCGCTCTTTCTTTGTTGGGTTTGTGCTGTAAATTTCTTGAGTTGGGACCTCTCCAGTCTGTTCAAATTAAAATGCATGGATCCTTTTGGGGATTACTATTTAAAAAAAACAAAACAAAAAAACTGACACGCGGGTGATTTATAAGCATGTTCAACAGATGGTGCATCAACAATTTGGACCATCTACAAATTTATTATAGTGTAATCACCAAAAAAAAAAGAAAAAGATGGTGCATCAACAATTTGGACCATCAACCATATAAAATTATGATAGATACTTATTTCAAATGCATTCAATGTTCTCTGTCTGAAAAATGACAGATTCAAATGTCGAAATTTTTTTTTTTTTTTTGCATATTAGATTGTTGAATACTTTGATTCAACTTTTTTTGAGAAAAAAATTTATTTGATGTGGGATAGCTTGTTATAATGAGTGCAGTTTGGGTCCGATGCCCATCGGACTCAAACTGAGTTATAACCGTCCGATCCGCTTTAAGATCCGTGAGCATTGCTTTAATATCCATGCGCAAGGTTCTTAAAGCGAATCGGACGGTTATGAAACCCATCGGACCCAAACTGCTCTCCGTTATAATAACTTTAGATTTAATAGTAACACCATTAATGAATTGTAGTGTTTGAATTGTGTCACTCCTTTAATTGATGATAAAAATAAATTACTTGGAGTCGTAATATTTGTGGTGAATTTTGATTTGAAAAAAATAGATTAATTTTTAAAAGAGGATACATATTACTTGTAAGTTGTAAGTTGTAAGTCCCTCGGTAGTTAATTTTGGTTCTAATATTTGCTTTATATATTTTGATATCAAACTATCAAAGTCAACAAAATTATTCTTAAAATAAGCCGGAGTTATTTTATGGAATAATCAATGTAAGTTTTGAGTACAACTACAGTTACGGTGATGCAGAGATTAGATTGGATACCAAATTTCAAATCATATAAAAGCTCTTCATAAGTTGGTGTAGGTAATTCGGGTAGGATGATAAGATTACAATTTAATTTAGTTTTTATTTGAAATATGATTAAGGTGAAAAATTAAATTAAAAATGAAAATTACCACTAGCTGCCGAGCAGTGCAACGAAAGTTTTTTGTAACTCTAGTCGTAATTTTCTTTTTTCTAGACGTGTCAATGACAATTGCGTGTCTACCAGTATTCACATTAACAATCCGAAAATACCGATGAACATATAGTTCCCTTCATTCTCACTTTCTCTTTTTGTTTGTGGAAAATGTGTGCATTTAAACAAATTATATCAAATTTCAAACTGTTGCATATATATAACTCAACATGGTCTGTTTTGCACCTATTATTAGGTGGAATAAATTTGGCTGAACCTGTTCAGATGCATCTTTTCAAAGAATTCAGAGTAGGTCCGATGCCCATCGGACCTACTTTGTTTCGGTGGGGGAAATGATCATTCAATTGCATCAAGATCTGTGCTAATTACATTAAATCCGTGCAGGTCTATTTCAATTTCCGTGCGCACTAATCTTAGTGCTAATCATACGGTGCTAGAGCTAATTGAACTTAAAAATAGGTCCGATGCCCATCAGACCTACTACTATCTCCTTTTCAAAGAGAGTGCATAAATTTTGACCCGTAATTTATGCAGTCTAATATGATTCAACTCATACTTAATTTAAAAAATTTAACTATTAAATTCGACCTATCCTATGGTACTGGTACATTTCCAACCGTTAGGAACTTAGGATCGATGTTGAGTTAAAGAACATAAATATACTGGTACTGTGGATTGCTTTTGTTATCTATGATGTAGATGTATATCTTTAACAATGAATTCCTAGTTGTAAAGCTTCCAACTGATAGCAAAGTGTGGTACCAGTATATTTTTTGTTTCTAACGAACTAATAGATATTTATAATTAAAAATATATATATATATATATATATTTTTTTTTTTTTGAAAACCAGGCAGATGCTACCAGGTGTACATAAAGGAAATGTGCTTAGTACATCCAATATACTGCTAACTATTCAACTACTACTCGTCACAATCCGGTTCCATGAAGCAACCTCGTAACAGCCGTAGGTTTACAATACAGAAGCCATTAAAAAAAATATATGAATGTAAAGATTAATGGATGTTGTTTCCTCCGTGAATCACTTTCTGGAAAATAATCAAATTAAAGTTTGTGATTATTAGACTTTAAATGTTAACATTGGCTAATCTAATTGAATGAATCGAGAAAATAGCTTCATATAAGAAGCTATATATGCATTTGCTTTATGATAAAAATGAATAAAATGCACAGTGCACCTATATATATATATGCACAGGGTTGTTTGGCAGTGACTTGTCACAAATTCAATAATTGATTTGTGCCTTTAATTTTGCATCAACAAATTAAACAACTAAGGCAATTTGTTCAAAAATATGAAGGAAACAACTGGAAAATAGTTCTCATTTGTTTATGGAGCTTTGGTGGACAAATATATTATTTTTTGCAACAAATATAAATTACACATTTAGGGCGTGTTCAGCTGCATAGTGGGCAGGGGAATGGGCACACAAATGAAAATATTTTGAACTGATTTTTACTGTTCACATGAGAAAAAAAATTCACCCTGAGTCAATTTTTTTTCCGGCGTGAACAGTAATTTTTGGGCTACAACTGAACAGACCCTTAAACTCACTTTGAATTATGGATTGTTGGACTATACAAATGTGGACAAAACTAGAAAATTTAGATTGAGGAGTTGAAACATAGAATAGAAATTTTTTAATGTATGATAAGTGGATTTTAAACCAGGTCACCACAATCACAATATGAAATTTTTAACCTCAATACTACAAGCACACATCTTTCAAAAATAAAAATTAAAAAACTTATGAGCACACATTTGGTATTTCATAAAAAAGATTGAGCTATATAAAAACTTAAAAAAATTAATAAAATTTTCATATATATAATTAAAATAAATAAAAGAAGTGGCTCAGCATCCCTATGTTGCATGCATTAAGATTCGCTCATTTATATAGAAAGAGAGAATCACTACCTTTAATTTATAGGTAGTATTTGTAATTTCTACTTTGTTTGAACACCCGTCACTTTGATATAACAATTTAATACACTTTTCTTTTGACTTCATTTTCCTTTTATTATGTGGTCTCTGATGAACGGAACCGACTCTGCTACTCGCCAAATAAGAGAGCAGGGTTCTGCTTGTTTAAATCGAACCGTTGATTTTTATTGCATGAATCTCAATACATATGAACGGTTGGATTTAAAAAAAGAGAGTCGCACTCTCCTATTTGACAAGCAGTGGAGTCGGTTCCCGGATGAACTTATTTAATCATAAAAAAACAAAACAAAAATGTAAATCTTCGCAGTATTAATTATCTCACTTGTGCATTTTTGGATAGAAGGTTTACCGGTGCTTTCGATGCTATTTATAATAGAAATTATACCAATCAAAGTTAGAACTTATAAGTTACGTATCACTTTTAACTAGACTTAATTAATTACATGTGAAACTTTATGACAGCCCATGACACTGGAAAGACACAAAAAGACAAAAATATATCACTGGAGAAAACAAAATGGAGAGGATCAGGTCACAATGCTTCTTGGTTAAAACTTCAACGGTTTGGAGGGAACTGTGATGATGAAAAATTTTGCTTGATTGATTATTTAAGTAGTAGAAAAAAAGAAGGTAACAAATAATATAATTTGGGGATGCCTTTGGTCTCACTTTTCTCTGTCATTGAGGGGCTCGAGGTCTGTATCTTTCCTCCAAATAATGGCCTTTCTTTACACCTCAATTCTCTCTCCTATCTCTTTATCTCTCTCTCTCTCTCTCACTGTGGATTTAGTATTATATCATTCCCTGTAGTTACCTTGTCTTGTGGAATGTGGATTTCACATGGAGGAAGCATCACCTACAAAAGCAAAAAAATATATATATTATTTTTTGTTCTTGTTTTTTCTGAGAGCCGACTGGTTTCAGTTCACACCAGTGTTTTAAAATTCGATTCTCATTCGGCATATACAGTATGTGGCCGCATATGTGAATTTTTATTTTGATTTATATATACGGATTTTAAATGAGAATTCGTATATATAAACAAACATACGGTAATATGTAATATGATTCACTGTTAATATACGGTCTTTATCATTGTTAATATAGTCTAAACCGGTAATATGTGGTATAAATCACTGTTAGCATACTTTAAACCGGTATTTTATCACTTATAATATACTCTAAACCAGTAATATGCTCTAAACTTCATATTAAAACCGAATATAGATTTTCTATTCGGATTGCAACCGAATCCAAATATTCGGCCAAATAGACTAAATTTTAAAACACTGGTTCAGACTACATTACAGATGTAAGCTATATTATAAGATTTTATTTTATTTATCTTATCACATTATAAAAAAAAATCGATCATTAAATGAATTATAGTTCTCTAGTCTTAGCTACATAGAAGAAAATTTTACTATTTTGATCAATAATAGGATTGCGTAGCTTTATTTCGTCAACCTAATAACAAATTTTGCGCTATTTTCACGCTCTAATTTAAATTGTATTGCGCTTGTATATTGTCAGAAAAAAATAAAATCCGTTTTCTATAAATTTAAACTTGTTCTTCTGACTTATAAAACAAATTGCATAACTTGATTTACTGAAGAAATTAAAACCAGAATTCTAAATAGCACACTATAGTGTTTTCGGACCACAAGATTATGGCACTATCGACACTATAGCAGCGCAATATGAACATAATTTTTTAAGTTGTTCTGCTATGACACGATAAACACAGTTTAAACTTTTGATTAGAGAAACCAACTAATAGTCTCTTTTGAAATTTATTATATATCTGACTAGCTTTAAATAAATCTCTAGATAACTTCATGTGATAAAAAACAAAGAACTGTTAAATTTAATGTAGTCAGGAACCTACTGTGGATTTAAATTAAATCTCTGTTATTCTGTTATTCTGGCAATCCCAGCAATAGTACCATTATTGCATTTTAATTGTTTTATTGGGTTCTGTTTTGTGGCTTGAATTTGGGCGTTCGTTGCAGTATAACTAGAGATAATGATTAGTAAAGTCAATGGTAAACTAATTAAAAAAATATATATTAAATCAATACTTTAGCTATTTCTTCTTGAAATAATGAACTGCATTTTACAAGTCAAATATAAGTCAAATATAAGATATGGTAGAAATCTCTTACAGTAAACGATGCAGATAGCTACAAGAAGCTGTCATGCCAGAATAGTACTTAGCATCGCTTCTTGAATTCAATACCGGCCTAGACAACCACATAATTGTTGTGTATAAGATATTAATATGCAAACAGTTCCTTGTGCAAGTATAATATATTAATATGCAATTTCATATGTCATTCCTGACTGGACCGGTTCCAATTTATTTTTTAAAATCATACTGCTCTGGCCTACTATATTATACATGTGTCATTCAAATCTCACACATATATTGGCATATTGCTATGAACTATTATATTGGCGTCAAGGAAAGAATAATTATTTGGTGTTATTTATTTCATTCACTATAGAGCAAAAATAATTATCTTTATAAGAAATTTTCTTTCAAAACTTTCTTAATAATGCATGACGAAATTCTTTTCGTGAAAACAAGATACTTATTAAAAAAATATGTTGAAAAATAAATTTGAAAATGTAATGTAGTGTGAAAGAAATACCATCTTGTTCTAAAAATGTATATTTTATCCAAGAGTAAACGTAAGATATTGTAAATTATGATGTCCATTCTTTATTGAGTGAGGCTAAGGTGCTATCCATAGCGTGAATTGATCAATATTTTAAATAAATATCTCTGTTTTCAAAATACGAAGTACAAACAGTTCATATGAACTGTTAAACACAATCTCCACATAAAAATGTATTTATTAATTAAATTTTACACGTTTTACTCTTTTACATTTTTTAATATTTAGATAGGTGGAAAATAAATTGATCTAATCATTCTCAATCATTCAATAGAGTGATTTTCTACTTGTCTTTTTAAATAGTAATTTAGCGCGCAAGTATATTTTAATATGATATATATCATGTTGAATAGTTCATAGACACCAAACTAATTTAAACCATAGACATCAAACTTGCTAATTAATTAAAATAGCAAGTCATTGGACGTGATAGAGTATCACGTCCAGCCACCATGCAAACAATTCAAATTTGATGGGATCGAAGTGCATAATTTTTTTTTAGTAGCACAAAAATTATTTGTTAGACGTGATTGACTATCACGTCCAATAACTCTCTTTTTTGTTTAGTTTTTTAGCAAGTGTAAGTGCGGGATTACGGTTTAGATTAACTTGACGTGATAGTTTATAACATCCAACGGACGTGATAAACTATCACGTTTTTCCTGTATTTTGAAATTTCACGAAATCTTGCTCCTATTTAGGTATTAATTTATTTATTTTCTTATAAATAAATAAAAATCGGCATCAAACACCTTAAAAAAATCAAGAAGGACACCTAAATTACATTAAAAAAAAAAAAAAAAAAAGATGGCAGGGGGGCCCTATTTTGCTGTCCATTTTGAGGTTGTCACTTGTCAGATGGCCTGGAAAGAAAGGTTTACCGTTTACAGAAGGACATAAAATTCACAGACATAATTTAATCTGGTAAAAGAGAAAAACTATAGTGCAATAAAAAAAAAAAAACCCAACACAATGTGCTTGTGAATTGTGATGAAAGAAAAATACCAGTGTGCAGTAGGAGGAGAAAACATCTTGACAGAACCTTTCATTTCATGTTTGGTTTTTTACAGAGGTTGATGCGCCAAAATATAATAATTGTAGTTGGCATGTAACTGTCATCCTCTAGCAAAAGTGTAGCTTAATAAGATTCATGTGGGCCCCACGTGATAAAACTTGTCAAATCATGCACAGCACATTTCCGGATTTCAGGGGCATCTTATGTTGGAAATCTTGTCATGATTATGGGTGAAATTGTAATTAAATAAAAAGAAATTATTACTGCAATATAGAATCTAGCTAGTACGACTTCAGAATCATTTCAGTATATATAACATCAAATCTAAATTATATCGAATCAATTTCAACCAAAGAATCCAAACTGTTTAAATTGATCTACTTCACTAGTTGTGCGTTTATATTCAAAATTTATTATTTTTCGAATTTATTTAGTATCGAATCAACTGGTCAAATGTGTGAGTTTTCAAGTTAATTTTAATACATTCATTTTTCAACTTTTTGACCGCTTGACTATAACTTGAAAAAAAAAATGTAAATTTGGTATGTAAACGCATCACTTATATAGTAAATTGGTTTGAACGATTTGGATTTTTCATTTGAAATCTATCTGATAAAATTTGAATATAGGGATGTCTCTGATTGAGTACGACTGAACAAAATAATACACAATTATGTAATGTTCTATTTAACATAAGTAGAGTTCAGTTGAATAATTTAAATGTTTACCAATTCGGAAATAAATCTGTTGTTATTCCAAAGGGATAACATAATCCTGTTATTCTTATCTCAATCATTCAAAGTTTTTCACGCATGAATTTGAAAAAAAAAAAATCTTTATTCATGTGCGAATCTCAACAAAGCTCAATAGCTGAGATTAGAATAACAGAATACTGTTATCCCTCTGAATAACAGCAGATTTATTTCCTACCAATTTAGTTTTATGATAATATTGACAGCAGTGACGTTGATATGACAGCAACATTTTCCATTTTATCATAAATGTTTGATATTTTTAATTTTATATTTTGTAGGAGCGATGATTGGATGCGCAACCTCTTGAATTATTATGTTTTTAACACGCATGCAACAGTGCTAAAGTACTATGAACCATTGACTCAATGGACATTATTATAAATCGCTGTTGCTTTAATATTATGTGGATGGTAGGTCAAAAACAGGATTTTTTTTTTTAGAACTAGCCTTTAATCTAGTGGCTAAAGCACGTGGTCTTTATATGAGAAGTCATGAATTTGAAATCTAGATAGAAGAATTCTTTGTTGTAATAACAAAGGTATTAAATAGTTGGGTGACTTGACCTCCAATCTTTACTCAAAAAAAAAAAAACAGGATCCTTTTTGTTGCATTCACCTTATTTTTTTTATTAATACTCTAAAAAAAATAGCAAATTTATCGTCCTATTCAAAATATTTTCAAAAAGAGATAGGAGTAGGCCCGATGGGCATTGGACCTACTTTTAGGTTCAATTAGCTCTAACATCGTACGATTATTATTGAGATTTGTGCGCACGAAAACTGAAAAATACATGCACGGGTTTTAATGAGTTCGCACGAATCTTGATACAGATCTGATGGTCATTTCACCCATCGAAAAAGGTAGGTCCGATGGGCATCGGACCTGCTCTCAATTCTTTCAAAAATGATCAAACCGCCCATCGGTAGAGCATCCAGCTCTCGATACCAAACTGCTTCGGAGCAGTTTGCTATAAATTTTCAAACTGCCCTGATGTGGAGCGATTTGCTATGATTTCTTTTTTAGAGAGATTATTTAGTATGTATAGAATGATTGTCTCACTATGATTTCTATTTTTTTTTCTTTTCTTTTTGGATATTCTTATTGTTTGATTTTTGTCATTATTTGTCTCACAGTAAATTTGATACAATCCGAATTCAAAAACTATTAAGAATACCTCAAAAAATTAATTTTATTTGAGTTATTTCAAAGCTAAATGAGAAACATTTTTCTTTCAGATGAATGTTTAGGAATGCTCCAACAATTTCGATATGTGACTTTCTGTTATAATGCATCTGTATTAATTTTTTTGTAAGTCATTTCTCTCATTTCTAAAGTACATGTATTTATCTATGACATCACTCGTAAAATGGCGAGGCTAGGACAAGGAATAAGATAAGAGAGACGATATCTTCACTAAGAAGGCGACAAAAGACGATGAAATTTCAAACAGTTATAAAACCCCGCTCAAGTGTCTAATTTCAGTAAATGACCACTTTTCGGAAAGCAATAAAAAAGATGCATACATCGGTGACTAATTTGCCATTTTTCAAAATTTAGAATTGCCAAAGATAAAGGGAAGAGCTTAGTAAATTGGTTATATAATGAACGTGTAGAATACAAATTTTACTATTTTTGGTGATATATGAAAGATGGTACAAAATGACTTAAAAAAAATATCAAGAGTGTATTTTCTTAGTACTTGAGTTGGGTTCTGTAAGATATCTATACAATATCTAAGATTCAGCTCTAATTTCACACACATATTTTTTATTTATCATATACTCTATTTACAAAATTAAAGAATAAGAGTATTGAAAAATTAAGAAAAAAACCATAAAAGCAATAAGATCAAATTATTGTTAGTGTCTATATGTAAAATATTTATTCTATACACACATAGTATATCTCTAAAAAAAAAAAAGCAAACTATTCCACTGTAGGCCGATTTGCGCGTTTTTCAAAATATTTGAAAATCGATAGTATATTTGTTATTTTTTATTTTTTTTAAGGCTATTTAAAAAAATCGGTGCATTCACGGTACTTTAAATACATAAAATTGAATGACTCGGTATGGTTATACTTTCTGTTTAAGATTAATAATGAGCAGAATATTACATCTTGAAATTAAAGGAACAAATATCTATAGCAAGTTTTAGAAAGAATTTATCCTGCTGTTTAAAGAATAAGAGTGTTATGAATAATGAAAAACAAATATGGGTTTTCCAAGTTATAAAATGTATATGTACCAAAAAACAATCTCATTAAAAATTAAATAGTATTGATCAGTATATATTTTATTGATGCACCTCAAGTACACAACACAAGCAATCCACTACTTAACAGCTTGATCTCAAGGTTATAGACAGGTGGCAATGGAAATATTATTCAAAATATCTTTGTTCTTTTTTATTGTACTTTTTTTCTTGGATTCCAGGAAAGTTAGATCTAGCTTAAAAAAAAAAGTTAGACCATGATTGATTGCATCAGTAATTTGAAAGTACAAGGTTTTTTTTAAGAATCTTATCATACAAGATGTGAAGTTGTGAGAGAAATTGAACTCTCAAATTTTTTTTTAATTAACTATGTTACCTCTTTTTTCTCAAAAATGACAAATTTAGTAAGCGAAGTTTTAATTAGATTTTAATTTGCATGCTCAAATGAATTTGTTCTATCAACTATTTTTTTTAGGAGGATCTGATTTGCATGCTTATTTTCAATGGGGCTTGTTCCGCAACACGTCAAATAGTGAAAAAAAAAAGAGAGAAAAAATTGAAACAGGCTGTACAATTTCAGCCGTGTGATCAGTTGATGGTGAAAAAGTGAAATAATGAAATAGTATTTTTTTTTTAATAAGAAATAAAAAAATATTAAAATTTAGTCAGTTCCATCTCTCAAAAAAGACCAATTTTCCTATATCATCTCCATAGAGTAAAAAATTAACTCATTGAGAAATTTAATTGAACCAAATACAATAGTTGAGGGGTCAAAATCAAACATTTATCTCTCTCTCTCTCTCTCTCTGTTTTTATTATTATTTAAATGCTGCAACCAGAATCACCGTTATGTTTATCATCAAATCCTACTTTTTTTTCGTTGTTTTTTCTAAATCAAATAATTAATACTTAGTTCAAATCATTTAATTTAAGATAGTCACCTCAAAACTCTGACCTTATATATTATCCTAGGTATCTTGTTCTGGAATCCACAGTGCATCTAAACTATCAATTTTGAATCTCATATATGATTCTCTGGATTTAATTTAATTTTTTTATTTAAATATTGAAAATAATTTTTTATGTAGTAGTACCTCAAAGTATTTAAATCACTGCTACACTTGTCAAAGCCATGTATAAAATCAAGATGCAACTTCATTGATATTAAGGACCGGATCTAGGTATTAATCACGAGTGATAAATCACTCAAATTAACAGTTTTGTTCGTTATATTTTACATATTTTTAAGGCCATACAGAATAAATGAAATTTTTTTGTTGAAGATTACTAAACTTTTATCTTCTGTTGTAAATTTAATTTGTTTCTTTGCAACCATTAAATTTTTTTTTTGTCCCAATCAAATTACAATGTTATTTTTTCCATGTAATATTTGTAACAAATTATAAAGTAACATGGGATGAATGAACATATTCCGTTAGTATTTTGAACTAAAAAAACAACATAGTAATTTGATCAGAGCAAAAAAAAAATTTTAAGACTATAGAGAGACAAATCAAATTCGAGTAATCAATTTGTAACAAAAAATAAAATTTAGTATCCTCCGACAAAATTTAGCCTAAAATATAATTATATTACAATAACTGGTTCATCTATCAAAAATCAATCGTCTAATTCACGTTGTTGTTATTGTAGGCAACTTAAAAATAAAAGCCTATGTACAATTTAAATCAGTAGGTAGTTGCTTCCATCCATCATAAAACATTAATTGATTAATTCATTCATTCATTAAACATCTTTTCTGTTACTTCATTAATTCATTAAAAGCCTATGTACAATTCCCTCGTTCTAAATTCATTAATAAGTGTAAAAGACCTAAATTTAGCCTGACTAGATTTAGACCAAGAAAATGCTAGGCTGCCCTTTTAATGGTACATGTCAAAGTGTCAACCGTCGTTGAGGTAAAATGCAGAGCATCAGAATTAAATAATGGCTTGAAATAGGGTTCTAGTCTTCTAGATTTGGAAAGCCTCGAGATATTGTGCTTCTGAAAGCGATATTTTTTTATTTTATTTTTAATTTTTCTAGAGTTATAGAAGATATATTTGCTTATGATTATGAATAGCACAAATCACATCAACGGCTATTAAAAGAGGGCTGGCATCCCTTCGCAAAGGAAATTTTTTATCTATAGAAACTATAAAATTATGATCAACACAGATAGAAAGAGTATCTTGATTGCAACAAATATAATAAGATCGGAGTCAGTGATCCCGATCCATAATTTTTATTTTTATTTTTTTAACTACATAGAGAATTTGCAAAAAAAAAATTATGGATCGGGATCACTGAAACAACACCAATATAATTTGAAACATGCTTGGAGACTGGTTTTACTGTTTGGTTAAGCCACTATTGGATTCACGGTTTTCGAAATGACTTAATAAATAGTAAAAAATTCCAAAAAAAAAATGTAAAATTTGGTCTTCAAGCATATTTTAATATAGAAATCACATCTAACTATTTTGATCAATATAAAGAAGTCATCAATATGAAAATGTAATGCATATGTTCTCATGAGTACAATAAAAATACGTCAAATAACTCTAAAATAAACAACACCAATATAATTAACATACCCAATACATTAAACACCTAGATAATCATCTAATCCATTGATAGGTTTTCAATCTGTAAATTTACAAACAAAACGACTATTAAATCTAATTGTTTCAATATTTGAAATTGAATAATAAAATAAATTAACTATCTCGTGCATCTCGAGCAGCTTTGTTCTTTCTTTCTTGTGTCTCTTGGGTGGCTTGGTGTCCTCTTCTCCTCTTATTGAGTAAGTCCAACTACATCGGAATCATGTTGCGTCATCTTCTACTTAAAGTAACTAGTCTATGTTTTGGAACAAGGACAGAGCCCTCGTGCGCAGGCCATTCCAACTGATTGTCATACAAATTCCATTCACCCCTCCATGTGTTGATCCGTATCTGGATGTGGTAGTAGTGACTTACAAAACTGTTGGGGTTGATGCCTTGGAGATGGCACAATGATATAACATGAGAACACGATATTCTATCTAATTGAGGCTCCTGACATGTGCATTCTGCCATGTTATTCTCCTTGATGACCATCATGTAATTTAAATTGGCCTTGGTAAACCGGCCAGAAGCGTCAGGCAGGACAGCGTGAACTCTCTCTTGTGTGGAGGTTACCTCGAACTCGTTAAAATTTCCAAACCCCCCAAGCATCTTCATAATTGTTGACCTCTCGAATCATTTGTTAATAAGCTAAAAACAATTTAAAAAAATGACGAAATGAATTTATTTAAATGAAGTTATTAAAAATATATATAGAAAAAAAATTAAAACTAAATACCTTGTGAGCACGACATGAGAACTATTGACCTTGTCTTGCTACATTTTAGGGCCAAACATTACCAAGATCACAGTAACATGCTCGAGACTATAATAAACTCCATTAGGGCCTGTTAAAATCTCACCACCAATATAAATGGATACTACAAGACTCATTTTGAACCAAGACACACAAGCCTAAAATTAAAAAAATAACTAAATTAATCAACCTATTGAAAAATAAAAAATATAATTAAAAATAAAGAAAAAAACTTACAAATATAAAAAGAAGAGTTCTTGGTCAGAAGAGAGAATGGGTGAATGTGAGAAATGAAATTAAGTCTCTCATGGGGCATATATAGTAAAAAAACGTTTTTTTTTTTAAATATGGCATAAATAATAATTTCGGGGAACTTGGGATATCCGGATATACTTGGTTCTTAATTAAATTCCAATATGAATGGTTAGCTTTTGATGAAATCAAGTCAAATTTTAGGTAATTTAGAAATATAAGGTCCACTTAAAAGTTAAACTTTTGTTTGGTTAACCAGAAAGGGTAAAGTTTAATTCAAGTAACTTTATTATAAAAGATTGATCCGGTGATACTATTGATTCTGTTGTAATTGCCAAAATATTACAGGCCACCCTTTTCTATAAGATTCATCAATTAAAAGATAATAATTTTAAATGAATTGGATATCTTGATTCTCAATTTTACTTAAAAGAAGATCCAAAATGCTCAGGTCTCCGATATTTATAATTCACTGTCTTTTAATACTAACATTCGTGGTTAAGGAATTGGGATGTTCAAGTGAGAGCCGTTCAATGAACTTTGAGATTGGTGCAAATGAGATATTTTAAAGGGCACGTTCTAATCAGACATCAACTAAATTTGATTATTCATCAGACCGCCTTTTTTCCGTGATTATCTCTTTGCTGTGTTTACACAGTTATCTTTTTAAAATAAAACAAAACATATATTTGCTTTATAAGATGTAAATGATTATTTCAAAAGATTTATAGCTCATAAATTAGTGACACCGGTTATCTCCACCGGACCATCTTATTCAACATCAAGTTTACAAACAAAAAACAAAATCAAAATCCACTCATGGAATACAATTTTTTCTTTTTGAGTAAAGTTGGAGGTTAAGCCATCTAATTATTTAATATCTTTATTATTATAACAAAGAATTTTCTCTATCTAAATTTCGAACTCATAATCTTTCACATAGAAACTATATACCTCAGTCATTAGACCAATGCATAAAGAATTTGTTGCTTGTAGTTTTGTTCGAGATCAACTCAGAAAAATACTCGTAATTAATTCGTTTAATTTTGGCTTATTTTGACATGTGCAAGTATCTTTTGATTTTTCTGAATATTTTATTATTTTTGTTTGTACCCATTATGAGATGATGCAGCTCGTTGCAAAAAGGAGTTGAAATGCCTTTTCAACTCGTGATTTATACGCAACTCACAACATTAAGTCGGCAATTTTTTTTTTAATCTATATCCATCTCACAACATGAACAAGTTATTAAAAGCTGGCTCGACTTAGCTCATTATGCCATGACTCGAGTTCAAACTTTACTTGACTTAATTCGGTTTGGCTCGTATAGTTAAATCAACATAAGCATTTCTAAAACTCGTGGAGTGTCTTTGGATGGGTGAAAAATAGTCACTAATTAGAATTAGTACTATTCCGAGCTATTATTCTACGTTTTGGTGTGTTTGGATTAGCAAATAATCACTATTCTTTATTTGTCTTTTGTGGGTTTCCCCATTATTATACTAATATTACAAAATATTAAATTAGCTATTATTCTCAAAATTGGATCCAAATCTCTTTCTATTCTCAAGAATAGAAGGACCCTCCTCTTCCTTTTTTCTCTCTCTCTCTCTCATCAAAAATAACATAAAATGGAGTCCGTTATTCTAAAAAAGTGGGGTCCACTGAGGTCATTGAAGAGCAGCGACCTAAGTCTTCTATATAAAAACTTGGTTGATCTATATAAGCACTTGGTTCATTTATACAAGCACCTCAAAAATAAAAAATACCTCCTTATCTCAAGAAAATAAGCAGATTTGGATCCCTCAAAATTAAAATTAGCTCTGTTCTTAATTCATGCAAAGACACTGATGTCATAATTTCCAAGACATTCTTCATCCAATTCTATCCCTTGTAATCCAAGCATGGAAGAGACAAAAAAACCAAAAATTGACAAACCTAAACTTAGGCCAAGAGAGGTAGCATTGGCAAGTCATGGTAGGAAGCCTGCTGCCATAGTACCATCCCTTTACTCTGAACTGTAACAGTATGGGACCAGTTTAATTTAATTGCCCAAATTCACTTTCATAATAAAAACATGCATGCACTGATCTAAAGGGATCTACATTTCTGTACCACAAACATCTCAGCACCCTTATAATATCCGGACCCCTACATAAATTCCCAAAATGATTCTGACCCCCACATAAATTCAGATCCGTGACATACATCTTATCTCCAATTGTGTACGGGAATATATTGAAGAGTTCATACATAATCAACATCGTTCATTTTAAATCGGACGGTCCAGGTTAAATTTTGCTTCATACAAAAAACCTATCAAACAAACAAATAAGCGACGGAGCTTCCAACCATAGTGACAAATCAAAAGTTAGGGTTCGGTTCGGCAGAATTAAAAAATTGTGATTTTGGTATAATTCGAGAATGATTCGGTACAACAAGAAAACAAAATTTGTTTTTTTTTTTTAAACCCTTAAAAAAATTGGAGTTTTCTTGGCGCTTTTATCATGAATAATTCGTGATTTCCGTTTTATTCACATTTTGTTCGCGAATTATTTGGTTACACGTTTTATATGCGGTTCGGTACGGAGGCCATAAAAAAAGTATAATACGTGAATAATTCGCGTATTATTCGCTCACATGGTGACTATGCTTCCAACGGGTATTGAACCAAAATCCGTCCAATTTGCTGATTCGTGCGAACAGATATAAATATGCATTAATCTCAATCGTTGAGAAAATTTAAACTATTTGTATGAATTTTGATGCAGATCGGATGACTTAGATAAAATCTCAGACGAATTTTGGTCTGATATTCATCATAACCCCCCTCTCTCTCTCTCTCTTGATAAGTGACAATATAATTAGGAATAAATTTTGACCGTCTGATTGGAAATAAATTGCTGGAATTTTACAGAAAATTGCCGGTGATTTTCCGTACATTTGATCATCAGAGGAGACCAACTACATAAATACAAATTGCAAATTTACACATCTCTCCTTTACTTCTTCCCAAACTCATGTAGCAATGCCAGAGATGCCAACGAATTTGTGGACATAATTAGGACCATTTATTGCAATTGTAGCACATCTTAATCAAATGTGACCTGATTGTTACTTATTGTTGGTTTTTAGCGTGACGCTCCTTTTGTACATGATCTTTTCATATCAAGTTGTTCATTAGTTTGATATGTACTTCTAAATTAGTTATTACTATTATTTTGTGGACAATGGATATATGAACCCCTACATGCAACATGCCAAGCTGCAGGGGCAGAGTCAGACTTTCTGACTATGGGGGGTTAAACTTGAATGGGGGTCAATTTTACAATATTTACAACATTTTACTCTAAATTATATAGAAAATTGTGTATAAATATAAATTTTTTGAAAACAAATGGGTGTCAATTGACCTCCATTTGCTCTTACTCCCTCCGCCACTGTCAAGTTGCCAACCTTTCTTTTTGGGTGAATTTTCGTGTAATTGCGGCCGGCCCTTCCATTTGCCATTTACTTGAGAAATGTTGCTATACAGAGCACCGAATAGGGGTGTCAACGGTTATGATACGGGTTGGATGGAGGCATTTTCATACCCGTACTGTCATTATCTTATTTGTCCTTTCGAATACGGTACATGTTGAGTAAACGGATAAAAAAATACCATTGATATTTTGATTTTGTGCTTTTGATAAAATATATTTGAAATTAAGAAAAAATAAAAATAAATAATGAATACAGATTAAAACTAATGTGTATTGTGGATTCACATACCAACAACAACAATAATAATAAAAATCATGGTACTTCGTAATCATATATCAAGCTGCACTATGGATTCATATCTTCATTTTTAAAGGTCAAATAGTCGATCCAAACTGTTTAGGATGATCTCTGTATTTAAGTGTACTTGGAAACGAAATATTGTACTTCTTCATAATTTTATTTTTTATTTTTTAAGTTAGATAGAAAATTATTATCTTGAATGATTCAGAATCTTTAGATCATGTGATTTTCTACCTATCTAATTAAATAGTAAACAAATTCTACCAAATATAAAATGCGACCTCAAAATACATTTGAACTACAGGTAAATTTAAATCTAATAATTAAATTGAACACTTATCATCATAATTTATATGCAGTTTGCAGTACATGCATAATTTTTATATTACATAATTAATTTATTAAACAAAACCGTGGCAATTATTAGCTGTTTTAAGTTTCTTATACCGTACTATGTTTATGAGGCGATCGATAACATTGCATTTGCTTAATTCGTGTGCACCATCAAAACAAATAATATATGAATGAAGTAAGTGCTACGAAGCATGGATCTTATAAAATGCAAATTAAGGCTCCGACACTCCGACCAATCTCCAGTTGACTACCAATGACATAATGCCATGTGTCCCACGATTTATGCAGCAATGCTAATTTAAATAAACCAACCATTGGTGGAATTTTCATCCTTGCATGTTTAACTTTAAATAAATGAACCATCAATTTTTTTTGTTGGGTTTAACTTTAAAATTTATTTTATTGATTTCAAATGATAAAATTAAATCGTTGAAATCGATTACTTCACGAGTAATGTATTTATATATCAAATTTATAAATTTTCAAATTAATTTAATATAATATAAAGTAGTAAAAAGAATAAAGTTAATTTTAGTACGCTCAATTTGAATTATTTCTTTACTACTTGACTTTGTATTATAATAATTTAAAATTTCTCAATTTGACTTGTAAATGCACCACTCATATAATAAATATGTTTTAACCATTTGAATTCGTCATTTGAAATCAATCTGAGAAATTTGAATTTATGCTCACCATGACGCTTGGTGTGCCTAAGAACACTCGAGATATTTTTGATAAATAATTTTTTTCAGCATAAATTTTGAAGGTTAATTTTAGTGATTTCATTTTTTATTATTTTTTAACCGCTTGATTTTGTATTAAATTAATTTATTAATTTTAAAATTATAAATTTGCTACGTAAACACATCAGTTATAAAATAAATGTGTTTCAACAATTTGATTTCATTCTTTGAACTCATTCTGATAAGTTTTGAAATTAAGTTCACCAAAACGTTAGGCGGCTTAAGAACACCCGAGGTATTTTTGTTAAATATTTTTTGAGCATAAGTTTTGAATGTTTTTTTTTATAGTAAAGTTGGAGGTCAAGCCACCCAACTGTTTAATACCTTTGTTATTATAACAAAGAATTTCCTCCATCTGGATTTCGAACTCATGACCTATCATATAGAGATCATGTGCCTTAGTCTCTAGACCAAATACTAGTTCTCTATAAGTTTTGAATGTTAATTCTAATGCGTTCATTTTTCATCTTATTTTTACTGTTTGACTTTGCATTAAATTAATTACATGTCATTTTGTCCAGGCGATTTGGCAGTGGATAGCTAAGTACAATAATTTTTGGTTTGATGGTGTTAATATAGGTGATTCGTGGGAGATTGGCTGTTGTATTCCATTGAAGGAACCACATACTGTTGAAATTATTGGGGGGGTGGGGGGTGGGGGGTGGGTTCTATATACTATGGAATATTTGGATTGATAGAAATCGAATTATCTTTAAAAAAAGGACAGGTGCATTCAATTCAATCGGTTGGGGCTAAAATTTTGGCAGTAGCTAGATTTTGGGCTTTACATCAAAAATCTAATTTAACTTCTCATTTGAATTTAATTTTTCCTTGTGATGTGAAGGACCTGACAGAGAGAAAGTAGTCTAGGTAGTTCTTAGTTGATGGTGACACCATTCGCTATTAGAATATTTTGCTTAATCTCTAATTTGTGTCGATTCTCAGGGTTGTGGTTTTTGATTGTTTGATTTCTGTGTGTGTTAGGCTGATTAGTTTCTTTAGGTATGATGAATATGGTACTTGCTGTTTGCTTTTGTGTATGTTGTCAGGGTTAGAATATTATGTTGTAATTGTAAGGGGTTGTTTTGTAGTCGGTACTTCTGGTACTGATAAACTCTGTTATGATTTCTTATAATAAAAATCGGTGGGGTCGTCCACTTCTTTCAAACAAAAAAAAATTTGAAGTGTAAACACATCACTAGTAAAAGACACATGTTTCAACAACTTTACTTTGTCATATAAAATCAAGCTCACCTAGACAAGATCTATATTTTTATGGAATTTTGTTTTCTTTCCATCTACCAATAAAGCAAAACTGATAAAAGTATCTTTTTTTTCCAAATACAAATGAAAGTTTCATAAATGTGTACGTTTAGTTTTCAAGCTTACAAGCTATAAAACGTATGTTAAAAATGATATACATGTGAATGATTTTTTATGGACACAATGTCTTGTGATGATGCTTCTGTTGTCCAATGTTTTGTGCTTCGTGACTACATCCTTAATAATGTATAGTAATTTACTATTTCATCCTTGATGTATAATTTTTGAACTTATATTGTAATGATTATGCACAGTATCTCAAGACAAAAAAACTGTAAAATTCAATTTCTATAAGTTTGCAATTCTAGTCAAACATACAAGTATATTATGGCACAATCCAACAATAACACGGTAACATACAAATAAGTATTCAGTAATATGCGGTAATAATATGCGGAACCGCATAAATGAACTGCATCATGATTTCTATGCGTAATCAAACCGCATACGCATATGCGGCCGTATAAACCACATTTTACTCTATTTGAGATCGATAAGTTAGTGATTGCAATTTTGTACCTGATAAGTTAGTGAGTTTGAATTCGATTAGTGCTTTACTCTGATAGAAAACCTAAATGTGTCCCAGGATGGTCACGTACAGTGAGTTGCGTTTCGTAATCTATTTGCATGACTTGATCGTCATTCAAAAATTGACACAATATTGCACAACATGCGAACTGATATAGTCATGACACCATACATGATCACACGAGTCGCACGTAATCATGACCGTTATATTTTAAGTGAATGATTAATTTTGAATAAACAAATATTATAAAAATGAAAATTAACATGACCTTGTACAATCACGACGTAACTAATTCTTCAAATTTAATACAACACAACAGACCTGGATTATCTGATAGATAGCCGCTCCAAATCTGTTTATAATTCGAATCTGAATTAAACGGATGTGGATACGGATATTTTTGGTACATAGAAAAATATTCGTACAAGGATACAGATAATTCTGTAAGGGTATAAACGGAACATATATTCGTATTTATCCGGATCTGAAATTTAATATTTGAACTGACAGGTGGATTTTACTAGTGTCGATGTTAACCAAAACTAAACCCATAAAAAATGAATCCGAAATAATAACGGACCATAAATCTAGTACAATACGGCATCCAATTTCATTTACTTATCCGAACCGAATGGATCTAGTCAAGTGAATTTTTGAGGTAATATCTGATTTCTTTTATAGACATCCACCGCTTTTTTAATTTTGTTCTGATGAGTTGGGACTAAAGAACATTATGCATACCGGAACCAGCAGACAATTCTTTCAGCATGTTTCAATTCATTTCACTTTTGCAGAGTTTCCAAAAAGTATACATATCCGTTTAACTCCAAGGATTTTGGGCCTGACAATTTTGGGTTAAGTTGTGCATTTATTTGGTAGGAAAATCATATAATATATTAGAATAATATATTGGTTTTTTGAACCAATAAACAATTAGTCATGCATAATTGCCACTTTGCAAACTTAAAAACTCTATTAAATTTGTGTCAATTTAGGTAGTCAAATTAGATAATTTACAACTATAAAATTTAGGAAAATTACTCAATATCTGACAATTATCTGCTCCATATTTGTATTTGAATCCATATTCGTGGATTATCTGCTCCGTATCCATATCTGTTAAAATCAAATACAGTTTTAAAATTTTGATATCCTTTTACTCTCCATATCCGTATTTGTATACGCTTGTTAAAAAACAAATACAAATACGATATTAGCATTATCCGCTCCGAATCTCTCTGTTTACACCCTAACTTACACAACACAGCAAGAATATAATCCAAATCACTGCTCCGAATTTAAATCTTTCTCTCCAGGTTTGTAGATTATACCGCCGAAACAAAGTTCCAAACTGCGACAAGAATTCCCGTCGCCGGTTTACTTCTCCGAGCTTTGCAAATATGATACACAAAAATAAAATAAATAAGGAATTAAGCTAAGGCCTACGCTCTAGTCCACACTCTACTACGTGTGTTTATAGGTTGTGATTAATTAAAGAAGACGGAGAGAAAGGACCACAGTCCACAGATTGAATAGAGAAAGAAGGCGCGGTGCTCTAGATACACATCCAGCGCTATTCGATTCGTTTAGCGGGGACTGGGTAGAGAGAGAGAAAGAGAGAAGTAGAGGACCCTATTTCCTTTCCTTGCGTTCCCCAAATATTTATTTTAACAAGGAGATAGTGGGGGTGGGCCGCAGATGCGACATCGTACGGACCAGACCCATTCTACAACCCCACCACTTACTGGTCCCGCTTCATTTTTCCTTTCGGACGTGGTCGGCTCTTGCTGTTTATGTGAGGAAAAAAAATTATTCAGAATCTGTTTCATAGATTACTATGTGTTTGGAAAAAATAATTCAGTCAGATTGAATTTTTTTTTTCTCATGCACAGTCAAATTAAGTTAAAAAAATTATGTTTCTAGACCCATTCCTATTTCTTTATTGACGTCGAATAGACTCTCAGAGTGAATTGTTTTTTTCCATGAGAACAATGTTTCGGACATTCAAATTGAACCCGGACCCAAATCTTTTCCCGTTCCTGCTTGATAGCTGAACACGCCCTTCTGCTTCTCTTTTTGTTTTGTTTTTGATTCGGTTCAGTTCGGATTGGTTTTTCTACAAGGCTTGCTTTTTCATTTTATAATTTACATTTTGTAAATTTCTTTGCTATTTTTAAATATATATAAAATTTAATCTCTAATTATATTTTATATAAAGATCATGCGGAAAGGTATTGATGAAGTAATGTTGTCTCACTTTTTTACAATGAGATGTGTGTAAAAATTATTTGTAGTTAACTTACAATAACACAAACATTGTGGCCAATGTGATTTTAATTGATATGTGATGCTATGTAATATAGGTATTCATGTCATCTGCATTGGATTCACCACTGCATTTATGGTAGTTGCTATGATATGACACTCAGATATATAAGAACATTATTGATACGTGTTCGGCTGTCACTGTTTTTCTCATAAGAATAATATTTTGGCCATTCAAATTGGATTCGAATCCAAACTCATTCCCGTTCCTGCTTGGCAGCCGAGCACACTCTAACATTGTTTTAACTTCTAATAAAAAGTATCAACTCATTTGACAGTGATTAGAAGTCTTACATATAAACATGATATTAGGGAACATTATGGACTAAAATGATAAATGGCAACACTAAAAATCATTTGTATAATTGAATGGATGCTGGTAATTGTGCATGTATTGTAGAGGTTCTGATTTCTGAGTTTGATCTTTCTCTAGGAGTCAAATTACCAGTTTGTCCTGGCTGTAGAAGACACCACAAATTTAGAATGACATAGTTAATTGGTACACATGCTTCATTCATTATCCCACTTGTGTTGTGTACCCTCGTACCAACTCTACCCTACTAAATTTTGTGCCTTTTCCTTCTTTGACTAATACTACCAGATCAATTTTACTGGTTCATTTTTTGGATTCTTAATTAATTGCACTAGTGTTTGTATTGGAGCCTTGGAGGTTGGATTCGTTGCACCATGATTCAGTTGATAAAGTGCCAACAATATTTTGTACAAATATTGAAATGCATTGCTGTCAGTTTTAAGATATTTTATATATATAGTACACTTATTTAAGTGACAACTTTGCATTGTTGTCTGGGTTTTTCAACTGCATTGTTGTCCAATCAAATTGAATTCTGTGCTGCATTTTTTAAAAACTGTCTATCAGCCGTGCAATCAAGTAGGTGTTAACAAAAATTAAAGCAATTAAAAAATTATTCTAATGTATATTTAGTAAAATATCAAGATTGCTCCAGCAAGAACATACTAAGTATTTCTTATTTTTGGACTAAAGAAGGCTCTGTGTATACTGTACATAGTATGTACGTATATTGTACATAGTATGTATATTACAAGCCAGTAAAAATAAAAATAACTTTACTTTTATGCAAGTTAAAAGTTGGGTCTTGAAGCACAACTATATTCCTGTTTGCTTCTAAAGTTCAAAAGTCACATCATTTTCATTAATTTTTTAATTTATGTCAAACATGCCAACTATATTTATTAGAAATATATGCTGATGTATCATGTATGTAATCCCGCAAGAAATTAATCTAACGGTTATGTTAATGACAGCATCACCAGTTTTTTGTGCATGAACAATGAATAATATCCAAAGCTGTCCATATTTACATCATAATAACATCTTCATTTGTAGTAGAACCTTTAAAATTGTTAAAATTTTAGTTTATTTTTTCTTACAAAAACAAATAATGTAATGTAATACTAAATGGTTTTGCTTTGTGCCTCTATGTTTGATGTTTCATAGCTTTTACTATATCAAATGGAACAGTTAATTGGTAATTTGTTAGCTGATTTAAAAAAAATAATGTATAGACAATAGTACAGAAAATATCTACAGGCATCATTTTTGGATGATTATATATTATAATTTTTTCTTGATTCTTGGTGGATATATTTAATCAAATCAAGCACCATGGCTTTGCTCATGAGTGGGATGCTGCCCCGGGGACTTCAATTAAAAACCCCTTAATCTCCTAAAAGATCAAAAGATAACGGAGAGAATAGGTGCTGGTTTGTTTAATTATTAATTTATTACACTCCCATCCTATAATGAGCCTCAAAAGATTATTAAAAAAAAACCACAAAAAGCAACGACGTGGGGGGTCGCATGTTACCTTACCTTGATCCTAAATTATATATATGTAATAATTTATCCCTCAAAAATATCTAGGCAAGGTCTTTAGCTAGATGCTAGCTTTCTTTATACGGAGCCTGACAGGCCCTATTTTAATGGATACCTCCAGTAATCCAACATATGGAGACAAGATGACAAATACAGACATACAGTACAGCACTTAATTATGCGCTCTTCTAGTCCGAGGCTCCGAGCTCACGTTCATTCGTTTGTCTAAATTTCATTTAAGTACTAATTAATAAAGAGTTTGCTACTGCTGTGCCCACAAAAGACACAAAGCGTATTCACAGTAAAGGTTAGGCTTAAGCACACGCGTCGCGCACATTGTGATTCTCTTCTTCTTCGTGCCTCTTTCACACACACACACACACACACTCACACAGACAGAGAGCCAGAGAGAGTCGTCTCTTTTTGCGCGGTTAATTCAAGGCATTTACCGCGAGCTGTAATTAGCTACTGTCACGTGATATTCTGAGAGAGAGTTAGGGGTTTTCTAGGTGCGTGGGAGAGAGAGAGAGAGGTAATAGCATAATAGGAGAGGTAGCTATAGCTAATGCTACATGCTATGGTAGGCTAGGCTATGCTATGATCTAGGGGACTAGTAGCTATAGGGAGAGAAATAAAGCCCCAGCAGAGAGGAAAAACAGAATTTAAGAGAGAGAAAGAGGCTTAGCTTTTAACGTAAGAGCAGAGAGAGCAGCGGGGGGCGTCAGTGACACAGAAGGCTTCTACGAAAAGCAACAAAGCGGGAAAGACATAGAGAGAGAGAGAGAGAGAGAAGATAGCATAGGATCATATCAGAGAGGAGGTGAGATGAGAAAGAAATAGAAAGAGAGGAGAGTGATCGAGAAGATCTTGATCAGAGGGAATTTCAGAGTCCCCACACAAACTCCAACCTCTTCTTATTTCAATTAGATACTTCCTTTCCCCTTTCCTTTCCTCCACTTTCCCTTTCTCTCTCTCTCTGTCTCTGTCTCTGTCTCTACTTTTGTTTATTTATTTGTTTGTTTTCTTCCTCTCACTACTCTACTATCCTCTCCTCTCCTCTCTTTTTTTTTGAAAATCTTGGCAGTGGCTGCCAAGTGGATCCTCTCCTCTCTCTCTCTCTCTCTCTCTCTCTCTCTCTCTCCAAATAGCAGGATAAAAATAAACATTAATACATGCTGCTCAGCTGCCCCAGCCTTGCTAGATAGAGCCAGTAGTAGATTATCATACCGAGGTGTGCGGAGGGAGGGATGGAGAAAGGAGGAGAGAGTAGGAGATATGATTAACGTGCCTTAGGGTTGTGTTGCCTTTGGTGTGGCATAGAGGTTATTAGAGGATACATAGACCCTTTCCTTTCCTATAAATTTTCTTCCTTCCAATCTCTACCAGTAACCCTAAAGTGGCGGCTTCGGGCCGGCGGTTCCCGTCCGATACGGGTGCCTTTGCTGATTGGGTGTCTTCATCTGCCACCGGCCGTGGCGATGATTTATCCCTTGGATTCAATGCCGGGGGCTCCTCAAGTGCTACTGGATCCGGGACGGCCGGTATCACTGGCTTGTGGGGCCCGAGTTCGGCGGCGTCTGTAGGTGCGAGGCAACAGGCGATCAATTATGGAATTGCTGATATGGGGATGGTGGGTCTTAGGGATGTTTTTGTGGTGGCGCCGGCTGGTTCATTCCACCACACACAGCACCACCACCATCTCCACCATCACCACCATGAAGGTGGAGGTGCTTCTCAAGGCGCAACACTCCTCGGCTCTGCGGAGCATCCAATGATACCTCTTCTCACGGCCGGGCCTTGTGTAGTTGATCCCGAGTCTCACGGGGCAAAACCTTCCCCATCAGGAACCGGCACGGGCATCCAATTCTGGCAAACACAGCCTCACTCGCACTCACACGCACAACATATGCAGCAACAAAACCCTAACCCTAATCTTAATCCTTCCGCGGGTGGCCAGGCTACAATCTCCTACCTTAAAAAGCCGGTGTCAATCTTAGAACAACATGGAGGGATGCTTGGGTCGGGAAGTTTAGGCGGGACGGCGACCTGTCAGGATTGTGGCAATCAGGCAAAGAAAGATTGTACCCATAGGCGATGCCGCACTTGTTGCAAAAGCCGGGGTTTTGATTGTTCTACACATGTAAAGAGTACTTGGGTGCCGGCTGCTCGCCGCCGCGAAAGGCAACATATTGGGCCGGCAGCTGCGGGCTCGTCGGCCTCTACCTCGGGCACAAAAAAGCCCCGACTTCTTTCATCTCAAACTACAACCACTTCACACACCTCGACTTCTAACACTCCACCGCGTAGTTTCGATACAAGCTCTAGCCACCAAGGTAATTTGGTTCCATTTCCTTTGCAACCCCAACACTTTGGATTTGAGAAAGAATTTGGCAAGGCAGTAAGAAAATTCTGGAATGTCTGGAATTGAAATTGCATGCCTGACTTTCCCTTAAAATAAACCAGGATAAAAAAATAAAACAACTGTTTTATTAATTGCTTTGGATCAAGTGTTATTGCAGAACTTGTCATTCTCTAAAATTTTTCTTAATTCCTCTCTCCACCAATAATCGGAGACAAGGAAAGAATCAATTATTTCCTCTTCTCGTTTTTTTTTTAATTTCAACATTTTACATATATTGCAACAAAGCTGAAGTTGAACTTCTTGTTCAATTTGAAGATGCCGGATTCCGAGACAGTTTACCAAGACACGTGCGTGCACCAGCAGTGTTTAAGTGTGTCCGAGTGACATCCATCGATGACGGGGAAGATGAGTACGCGTACCAAGCCATGGTCACAATTGGAGGACATGTGTTCAAGGGATTTCTCTATGACCAAGGAACCGATGATGGTACAAGTCACGAAATGGCCGGTACGAGTACTAGCAACGATGAAAACAACAACAATGCCCCCATACCGAATATATCTGAGCTGCATCTAGGAGGCGTTGGGGCTCCGGGAAGAGATGTTGCCTCTTCATCACCGCTGCTTTCTTCTCACGATGTTTATGGCGGTGGTGGCCCAACAGGTGGCGGTGGTTTCCTCGGAGGAGTTAGCTATGCCAATCAAATGAATTGAGATGTAGCTTGCTACCTTATCTTCAAGGAGTTTACTTTGTTTTACACCTGCACTAAGGTTCTATTCTTTTTCTTTAGCTCATTTTCTTGAGTCTTTCTATTTTTCTTTTTTTCCTTTGTATGTTATCATTCATGCATTATGAGCAAATCCTTTCGCTGTTATTGTATAACATCTTTTATATCCTGAAAGAAAATTTAAGCTGCTGCTTCGTCTCATACTTTTTAGTTTTTACTGATTTGTGGTTGCATTTCTATATGATATTTCTCCAATGATAATACATTAACGAATGAGAAAGAGTGTGTAGATGTGTAGTCTGAGTGATTTGAAAGACTGTAGGATACTGTTTCTCTTGGTTTTTTTCCTTTCTCCTTTGTATTCTTCATTTTCTTCCACAAATAGGCCTGGATTTAGGGGTGTGGCCATCATTTCATGGCATCCATTATGGACTATTTTGGTCATGTGATCTCATTGTTTATAAAAGTTGGAAAGTTTGACCTCTATGCTTAGACTTCTCTCGTAGGGGTCACCTTTCTCTCTCTCTCTCTCTCTACTCTTGCCTGCTTTGCTCTATGTGGCTTAGTTTCTACAAGGTTTGGTATAGAGAAATAGGTAGGGGCATTGTCTTGTTGGAACTTGCATCTTTGATTGACACTTTCCCTACCAAAGTTGGTGCAATCCATGTGCCTTTGAATAATACATTTCTTCTTTTTCTAACAACTCTCAATTCTCCACAACAAGTCTTTTACCTTGTTTGCTTCTTCTTTTTACTGCTTTCTTTTTACTGAAGAGAGAAAAATGTGCCATCAGGAAATCATGGGGTGGGGCACCTTTCTAATTTTTTGTGCAAATTCTGCCTACTTGTTATTCTCCTTCACTCCCCCCATGAAAGAGTATTGAAAAGATGTGTTCTTAATTGCTTTATTCCATTCTTTGTTTTAATGTCTCCATCTGCCTCCTTGAATGTTCTTTCTTCCAAACCAACTTTGACTGGTTTACAACTTTAAATGTAGTTTGTCCTAGTTCTGGTACAAAGCCAAAAGGTGAAGGCATAAAAATATATATATAAATACGGATATTTCCCTGGATTTGTTGGTGCAGAATGTTGGTATTTCTCCACTTTGCACATCCTTTATTCATTATATTTATATATATTCCATTTCAATATAGTACGAGTAATCTGCTTTGGCATGGTACTGTTATAGCAAGTCTTGGAATGCACGAAATCAAAATTTTCTTTTCTGGACTTTAAATCATAGGAGGATCTTGCATCTCATCTTCATGACCCAAGTCATCATTATTTTCGTCTTGCCTTTTTTTTTTTTTTAAAGATGGCTCCTCTTTAAAATATGAAAAAAAAAAGAACTTTCATATGTAAATTGTTCTGTGCAATTCTGTCATTTAGAAATTATATATATTAAAAAAAAGTGAGGCTATGTTACTTCTCAAAGCGCAAAATGGTCCGTGCTATGGATAATTATCTCCGTGTACAAAGTTCAAACAATCGATCGAACTGTTCAACATGATTCCTTTATTAAACTATACCTCAAGACTAAATTTTATTAAAATGTACTTGGAGATCATGTTGAGCGGTTCAGATCGACTGTTTGGACTTTAATTAAAAATGAATATATAAATTGTTCACAATTCTGTCATTTAGAACTTATATATAATATATATAATTAAACATATTAGCTTTTTTTCTGTTAAATTGTCATGCTTATTTCGAAATAAAAGTAATTCTTAACTTTTTTTTAAAATTAATTTTAATATCATAACCTCTTGTACAATGAACTCTATTTTTTTTAATTACAATGTTATTCACTTCTTCTGGAAAAGTAACACACAAAGATGCATAATAAATGTAAATAATATTGTATTACAAAGACATTAATACTGTAAAAATCAGGAAAAGAAAAGGATGCACGTTTTCCTATAAAAGAAATGAAGTAGTTGTAAAAAAACATGATATACATTTAGAGTTGCATGGTTAAATTTAATTACTGTGATAATTTATATAATCATAAAGAGCTTCTTGTGCATATTTAATTACCAAAACTACTGATCGTTCTATATTTTTGTATCATTTTTTATTGTTTGTGCTAGTGCATATTTGTTGAAAATAAAGGTAATATAGCTTGTGCTGTTTTTGAAATTTCTAATAAGTGAATATCAATTGTTATATATGGTTTTAGGAGATTTCTAGTGTTGGGAATGGCAAATACTGTCTTAAATTATGAATGGGCATTTCCTCATCTTGTAAGTTGAAATGATTACAAGGTCTTTTTTCTCTTCATTATGAATCATTATGATTTTCTAGGATAACTACTAAATCTATAGACTTATTTTTATTTTTTAATTTGATACATCTATAGACTAACAAAGCACTGTTGAGGTTGAGTCAGCTGCAATAAATGAACATGTTAGTGTTTATAAATGAAGATTTAAAATCTTTTAGATATGACATTTTGAAGTATCTTTTTTAATAATTAAAAAATATAATTTTAAGTCGTTTTGTGATAAAAATCATATTTCAATTCTACGATTTTATATATCTGTTTGAGCTGAATTGATAGATTTAATAGTCATATAAAAGTAAATTTGCCATTCCTTTTTTTGGTCTCTTCTTTAGTTAAATATCCTACCATTACATTCTTTTAAGAATTTATGCAAATCATATAAGAGTTAGGTAAATGCTCTACTGTACCTCATTAAAAAACTAGAATGCCACGGCATGCTGGTACCAAAGTTAATCCCTAATTGTTTTTATTTGATACTGTGAGCTTGTTCACATTCTCATCAGTGATTTCCTTTTGATCAAGATACACATGAATTTAATTTTTTATTACTCATTCATGCTTTTATGGATAAAATATAATATAGTAACTATTAATATTGATATTCTAGGGGGCTTATATGTAAAGTAGATATTCCTTATTATGTGGAGATTATGTGCAGTTAAAGCTCTTCAGTAATTCGTAGTTCTCTCCATGGGGTGTAGGTTCAAGGTTCTTTTCTTCTGTCTGTTAGCTATATTGCTCAGGTATCTTAATTTTGTAATGTGTTGAACCAAGAAACTCAATTCAACTTAATCTGGAACATTTAATTTATTCAATATGTTGATTTACTTTAATCATATTTCTTAAACAAAACGTTGCTGGCGTCTCTTCGAAGTTTCTTTGCATCATAGTCTTTAGATAAATTTTGGATAATTATTAAAGCTATATGATACATTAAAATACTTGGTGTTTTTATTTTGTATATTTTTCTATTAAGTGGGGATGGGATGCCCACCAATTTTGATTTGAAATCAAAGAGCTTTTACATAGGTTGATACCAAATCATTGGTATATAAACCTCAAACATATATACTTGGTTTATAACTTGCCAATATATATCTCTTGATTTTAGTGGCCCTTAGGATAGTTGATTTATTTTTTCATTTTACCTCCTATCATCTGTAGAACTTCTCTTTTAAGCCTTATCCTCAGTCTTGTTATATGTAATACAAATCATACAGACATGTTTGGAAGAGTTATCCTCTTCTCCATATTTCATTTCCAATTTAGACTACGATTCTGGCAATTGCTCTGTTTTGAAATTCATGCAGATGTAACAATGATGGTAAGGTAACAAGGAGTATATGGACATGACTTTACATATGTAGATATGTGTTCGTCAATTTTATTGACATTAGTCATATGATCCAAATCGAAAGGACTGATAAAATGAAAAATTCTCCGAAAGTTATGTTCTATTTGATGGGATGACTACCAAATCTGATCTTTCAGGACTCTTATTCCTAATTCCATGTACCAAATACCAGTGGAAGCTTGCTCTTATTTTAATTGCTGATGAACAAAATCTTTATGTACATATCATATGTTTGAAGATGGTGCAATCATGTTTTTCCCCTTGTGTGTTAGGCCTCAAATATCCTTCCATTAATGAAACATGAACAATCATGTATGCTAATCAAATTGCACTCTCCATGTTTCTGTTTTTGATCACGGGCAATAGGTATTGTCATTTCTACCTTTTCTTATTTTTGTTGTTTTCTTTCTTGTCCTGCTAAACATCTCTTAGATCTGGATGGCAAACTGTTTGTTGGGTTCAAATTGCATCAGATAAGATTTGATGTTTGCTTTCCCTTCTCTTTAATCCTGTAATTTTCTCAATAGTAAAACATATGAAAATACTACTATTTAATATTCAATATTAAAAAGATTTTTTTAGGCGACTAGAATTCTGTGTAATTCCCGTTTATAGCATGCAAAATAATTAACCTGTTTTTTATAAGCATCTTATTGGCCTACTAGTTGCAACCTTTTTTTTTTTTTTTAAATTTTGCTCAGTTATTGTATGTTGAGTTATGAATTGATTAGTGAACTAATTTTATCTTAGTAAGGTTCATTGACTATTAACTTGACACGTTGCATATAAAAATAATGGAACCTTGTGTGTGATTTACTTTTCACCGAATGCAAATTTTAATTCTCTCATTCAAAATAATGAAATCTATTAGACCTCCATCAGGCTTCTATTAGACTTGGTTGATTCCAATTAAATAATACATCGTAAAACAAGAGCTTATATCCTTATTTTAAATAACAAAACATACTAATGAATTAGTTCATTACACTAATTTAATTTTGGATCGAGCTTCGAAATCCTAAACAGTTAAAATTGGAAAACAAACCTCCGACCAAATTTGTTTATTTTTTTTTTTAGAACTTGTAGTGACTATCGAGATTGTATTGCTAAATTTGTTTACAACATCGAATCCTATACATTTATATCATTTTCTCTATGATACAGCATCAATTACACATGTAATTCCCTGCCCTTGTCTTTTTGGAATTGTTTGGTTGGCGTGTTTTTGTTTATTGTGCTGCAGCACATGTGTCAATATTTGAGAGCGATAAATAAAATATCGCAAGTACTGAAATTGACGTGGGATACCTAATTCTTATGTGATAATGGCAGCAAATGCTTTTCTGGTAATTATAAATTAATTTGGAAGCAATTGGTGAAACATGTGCACAGTTGAATATTTCATGTAACAAATTTTGGAAGTTTTCACTAAGGGCATGTTCGGCTGTACCCTGGGAATGAAAATGGGTTGAGGTTGGGGTTCATTTTGAATTAACAAAACACCGTGTGCGGGGGAAAAAAAATTCAATCTGCGGTCCTGTTCGGCTGCTTCACTGTTTCCGCACAATTGAATTTTTTTTTTCCACGTGAAAAGTAATTTTTAGTTCAATTCTCGTGCTTATATCCGTTCCCAATTACCTGCCAAACAGGTCCGAGTGAATTTTTTGTCCCACACTTACAGTAACTGCCGAATAGGCCAGGTCCTCAAATATATCCCAAAGTACAAATTTTTTCAGGGTACTCTATTATTTATCTTAAATAATCAAATTTCACTTTTCTCCTTGTCGTTCTTCTTCCTTTGTTAACAAATAAAAAGATAACAAAATGTTCTCTTTCATTTCTGTCTACATATTTTGTGTTCCCTTTTTTTTAACCCCATTAACTCCTATTTCTTCTACAAAATTGGAATTATGGAACAATTGGCGAGATAGTGATAAATAAAATAATATATAAATTGTGCAACTCTGCAATAGCAAAAGATATTTTCCTGTATACATTTCGTATTTATTTGTGCAATTTGGCGACAAAAATCCTTTCCCTTTGCATAACGACATATATATCTTTTTCATATTTAATTTTAAGGTCCCATTCTCATCTCTTTCTCAAAATAAAATTTCAATATGATTGGTTGCATCAGTGACAAAATTGTGATTAAGGAGATAATAATTGGATTGGGGTTGATAGGGATGTTTTGGGGCTTGACGTCATGACAGCGAGTGCAACTATTGCTGCTACATGATAAGGTTTTAATTGGTTTATGAGATTTTCTTCATCATTGACCCCAACACTTTAATTTTGTTTAATGTGTAGAAAAAGTTAGGCATGCATGTATCTAGCCATTAGCTTGAGCTATCAAATATTAGGTTCTTGGATATATTTGTTTATAAGTCATGTAGTTTTAAAAGTCAGTTTTGTTGCGTTTTCTAACTAGAGTAAAATCAGAAAGAAAAAAAAGAGCTGGTAAACATCATTTTTATTTTGTTTAGCCAGGTTTTTTTAAATAAATATCAACAACATGCTTATTTTAGTTTCTTGTAAACATTATTTTATTTTTCTATACCTTATCGTCCATTAAATATCATGTGTTTTGTGTGTATAGTGTGTCAATGCATATAAGGCAGAATTGTGGGGTCACATGTTTTTTTAATGAGCACATGCATTTAGAATTATCTGAGTTTTTAATTTTTGCTTGATTTTATAGATATATTTAATGGATTGAATGTCAATAAGACACCATGAAATGTTGACAAGAAAGCATGTGTTTAAATTTTAAAATGAAGTATAATATTGTCAAACATTGAACTAAAGTATCATTATTATATATCTAAAAAATTGATATACACAAAATAAATTTTGAGAATATCGCATTGTTAGGTAAATATGGAATAACAATTCCATTAAACAAGAATAAAAAAATACAAATGAATGGAAGAAAATACATATCCTCTATTACTGCAGCTGTTGTTTTAATTAAACCTGTGTGTGTTTTCTAACTCTTTATAAGACGAAAATCTATTCAACTTCAGCTGAGTTAGTGAAGTAAACTGGAAATTCCAATTCAAATATCCAATTTGAAGCCTGCTCTTAATTGTGCAGTACATTTTCGTTCTGATTTTGTGTCAATAATATGATATCCGAATATCACATCACCGTTTCCATAAGGACCTGTTCGGCGCTATCACTGTTTATGTGGGAAAAAAAAATCAGTTCAATTCTTGTGCTCATGCTTATTCCCGCTGTGCAGCCGAACAGGCCCTAAGAATCTCTTGATTAGTTTATATTTGACGAAATACGGCCATTGCTAGCGGTTTCTTATTTTATTTTTGTTCAAGAATAACAGTTTTTAATAAAACTAAATTCATAATTTTTAACATGAATAAAAATATGGAAATGGGAGATTCTTAAAAACTCCAGTAATTTTTTAAGAAAACCAAAAGCTAACTAAACAGAACAGAACAAATTGACCAATTGAAAGCTAGCATGAACTAAGCAAGCTTCAATTATTAGTTACCCATATTTGACATGTGAAACTGTGATTAAAAAAAAAAACTTGTCTGATCTTTCTTTCCGGCTTGAGAGAGACAAGACAAGTGGAAAAAAAAACCCAGCTTTTAATTAATATATTAATTAATTTACATCATATTAAATTAGCCAGTTGGTGGGGTGATAGAATAGAGGAGATAAGACTTAAAAAAGCGCAGTTAGGCATCATGGCTGCCATAAACAGGTAAATTACCTCTTTACCGAGGCTGCAGTAACTCGGTAATAAATGCATCAATAAACCGTTTTAAAGCGAGAATAGTACGGATCGAAAAAATTTAACCGAGGCGCTTCTGCCCGAGAAGAGAGACCTCTTTTGCATGTGCCATGAGGAGTTGAGCAATAATTGGTTATGTGAATATGTGATGATGCCTTTATAAATTGTTGAAATTTTGTCAGGCAGACAAATGAGACACATATGTTTACAATTTTGAGAAGATAATACCATTTTATAATTATTTTACAATTTTGTAAGGACATATTTTAATAATTTATTTAGTGCGGAGGTTCCTCGCCTTACTAGGAATACCATGTTTGATTTAAGGGCTGTAGATATGTCATATTTTTCAAATAAGTTTGTAAGAATATATATTGAGTTAAATAAATATCAAATGTTTAAATAGCATTTATCGCGTTATAGCAGAGCAGTTAAAAAAACAACGCTATTGTTATATAGCACCGCCATAGCGCTATATGGTGCGCAATAGCATCAATAGCGTCATAGCTTTTATGGTATAAAACCGCTATAACACTGTGCAATTTAGATCCTTGATAAATATAAATATGTAAGTTAAATTTATAACTTAATTTTTTGCCGTGTACAGTCACACATTATTATAGTTGTGCTGACGTAATAATCAAGCGTTATTATACAATTAATTTGAACCAAGTATTTTTTTCCTTCTATCAAAATAATTTTTCCCAAAAAAGGAAAAAAATTGTAGTGTGCATTTTTTATAAAATGTTTACTTCATGATTAAAAAAAAACCCTCATATTTTGACAAAAAGAAAAAAAATATGAACATTAATATCTACGCTATAAATACTTGCGTTCAGACAACACTTACAATAAAAAAACCTAGATTTAAATTTATAATTATTTTACAACTGGTATATTTATTGTAAATATTGTTTTATAAAATAAGAATTAGGAAAGAAAATAAAAGAAAGTTCATGGGTGCAGAAGCATTAAATGGTAAAGAAAAGGGACAGAGATCACCTGCTCCCAGTGAGACTGACAAGTGGATCTAGACGGGTTTATAAATTTAAATATTAGTTTTTAGTTTTGGTGTGATCCACATTTCAGTGACTCAGGGGCATGAAAATCCTGCCTCCTGAGGGGCAGAGAATTCAATCCCAAAGAAAAAGACTGGGAACTTGGAAGTCTGAATTGAAGGGAGAAAGGGAACAGAGAAAGCATTGAGCCCCGGGAAAAAGGCAGGAAAAAGGGGACCGAATTAAGGCATCACCCGTTGTTAATATAATAATATCTATTCAGCACGAATTCCCAAAGAAAAATATATTATTTTTTATTTCTTCGAAATTAGCAAAGCCCGTTTGTATTTTGGGCTGTCTGTCTTGGCCCTTTTCCCCCACATGCCAGCTGTTCGTCTCCTCTTTACTTGACAGTTGACACTTAGCACAGAATTTGTTTGATGGTTTTGAGGAGATCACAACCGTCTATTGTTTATGCGACGGTCCATGTAAGCTCTAGCCTAATCTGTAGTTGTTACGAATGCTTGTTGCTAGGTGGTGTGCCTAATCCTTCCTTTACAATGTATTATTTTCAATATCCTAACTTTTTATAATTTAATACGATTATTTATGTTTTAATTTTTTTTTTGTATATCTGTGCATAATTCTACTTGTGCAATTCATGTCAACACTTGTCTTTGTAAACGGGCATTGGGCTGGGTAAAGAAAGATCTTAACAGATCAGTTTTAGCTTCATACGGCGGACCTACTATAGTTCTATGTGGTTCTTGCGCTGCATAAAGTTAAAACTACTCGGTAAAAATCTTGACCCTATTGGGCTTCTGTTTTGGGAAGAAATTATTTATGGAGGCCTAATGCTAATATGTTTTTGGGCCTAAAACTTAAACGCATGTTATTACAACCAGGGACTGGGTCCAAACAAGCTCTCCAACAATTTCTAGAGCCCAGTAAAAATATGCATGCGGCAAATTTTGTAACTGACACAACATTCACAATTTCACAATACTCATTATTTTGTGAACAAATAAATGATGGTAGCATGCAGATAATTATGCGTGGATAAATGAAAAACACAACTCTATTATATTAGTTATACTGTAAAAACTCTCTTAGTAATAAAATAGTTCAGCAATCACGCAAAAAATAAAAAAATGAATTTCCAAACATTAACTCGTTATTTCAGTCAATTGAAATGACAACCCATACACCTGAACTGTGAACATCATCTTAGCTGCTAGTTCACCCACATGCATTAAAAACATCACATTGCCAATTTCCCCATTCTGGATGCAATTCCATTCGACAAAATGTTAGATGAAGTCGGTACATGAGATATACCAACCAGGGCCCACAATTGCTATTGTATTTAATAACAATAATAGAGATGACTTTGGCAGGTGTCAAAGAAGCTCCATCACCATAAAAGATAAGGGGTAACTGCAAAAACAATTGTTTTAGCAATACTCCTTGCAAATCATCTGGCATGAGAACTAGTTAGTTTAGGAATTATTATGTTATATCAATAAGACACCCAAACCACAAATTCAATGCACACATATGTTATTAATTGTGACATATATACTATACTCGAACAATTAGTTAGTTTACATGTTGTATCTAGAATTGCTTCCAGAGCTTCAAACAAGGATACTAAATACTTAAAAATATACGCAGACAACTCAACCGTAGGCATGTGCAAATACATCATCCATATATTAACCAGTAAATAAGGATCAAGTTATACATCTCCCATCTCTTCTGTAATTCAAAATGTGACTGCTAACTTGATGCTTAATAGCTCGTATACTCTTAAACCCAAATTTTAATTTTGTAAAAAGAGTGGCAAAGGCCACCAATTTCAGTTACATTAAAAATCACATGTTACAAAATAAGTCCAGACACAATCCAACTTTGGTACCAGTCATCCCTGGTACCAAAAGTAGGAACCCAACCATAGATATGTAAGATTTTTTTTTAATTCAGATTGAGGAGTTTATTGGGAATTCAGAATTGTCATTATATTTTGAATTTTTCATGTTGTGTTTTGTGTATATACACAATAGATGACATCAAAATATTAATGACAATCCAAACTGTCAGTAAAATTTCCGATTTAAATCATATCAATTGGTTCAGGTGGACACCCCTCCATTAATTTAGGCCTCTTTTCACCCTTCAGATTTATGTCGTTCTGGTTAATCACCACCAATTTCTTTTCAAGATTTTCCATTCTTTGTCTCAGTTCTTCCAACTCCATGTTCTTCTTTTCAAGGTTTTGAATTGTAGCTTTCAGTTTGGCTAACTCCGTATTCTCCATTTTATCTTTCAAGGGCTTCTCCTGTAACTTGTTGTTGCTTAATTCTTCTTTCACAAACCTATAGACTGGTATACCACCTGTACCAAATTAGAAACAATTCTCTTTAACTTGATTAAAAAAGAAAATAAAAAATAGTGCTTTTACACAATATACAAAGCTCTGCAACATCATAAATATAATTGCTCTAAATCATAGAAGAATATTGTTTGAAAGAAAGAAAAAGAAGATTAAAAGGACTCACCAGTAAAGGGCTTGGTGCCTTGTTCAATAGCGTGATCAGCAATTCTCCACCCCAACTGTCCGATCCTCTGCCATCCTTCCCGATCGGGAATCCTTTCCACCACTGCTTGGCTCGTCCAAACGGCTGTCTCCGAGGCGACTTTGGCGAGATCGCGAGTGTTCTTTAAGGCACCGCTCAGATCCGGCGCAGCGGCGCACGCCTTCCCGGCGGCTCCTCCGACTATCTCTCGCGACCGCGTCATCCCACCGGAGATCGTCTCAGTAGTCCAGCTGACGTAGTCCCATATCCCCATCGCTCTCTGTCGCGCGCGCGCCCACTCGCTGTCTCGCAGTGCAGTCCGTACTCGAGTCAACAAGAGTCAATATGGAAAAGGTAACTAGGTGAGCATACAATAGAGGCTTTATATAGCAACTTCTCTTTTTCTACTACGACTTCCTACTTCTTATTTCAGTATGGTCCACTATAGATCTAAAATTCTAAAAAATGAAGGCTGAAGGTAATAGGTAGGAAACACCTAAAGTAAAGAATGGCCTAGCCGTCAAATTCATCACCGAGTTAACTCAAAATTTGAGTTTAGATCGGACCGTCCGATCTGTTTATGCACAAATATTTAAAAAACCCCGTGCATTTCACTCAAAATATCAAACAATTTCTAGAGCCCAGTAACTAGCAAAGGGAATTTAGCTAATCTATTCCTTCAGGAAGCACATCTGCTGCGATTCCAATCTCAATCTTTTTTTTTTTATTAAAATGCAGCAATTTAAAAAAGAGTTATTTTTTGTGTATGAATCTCAAAATATATAAATGGTTGTGAGTAAAATTGCAGGAACTTGCAATCCTTTGGAATCCCAACAGATTTATTTCCATTCATTCAAGCTATGCACCAACATTTTTTTTTTTTGTAGAGCGTTCTAATTTGAACCTCTGACCCGTGACCCGGGCACCGTTCGGACCGGACCGTGCACGGATTCGGCAGGTTCGGCGGGTTGGCCGGACCGGGCAAAAATCCGGGTAGGGGTGCTATTTTTGAAACTGAACCCGCCTAATCCGTGATCCGTCCCGGACCAGATTGAACCCGGACCGCCCGTAAACCTGTACCTGCCCGGACCCGTGAACCCCTACCCGTGAACTAATAAAAAAAATCTGGCTATGAAAATGGTTCCCAAAAATATTTTTACTGGTAGCAAATGGGCAACTAATCTGGCTAATTGAACAAATCTTGATACTTGCAGCTAATTTAAATGCCAGGTGTCATTTTTAAAATGCCTCAATATGTTGTTTACGCAAGCATGCAACTATTAACCATTTGTTTTATCTCACACTTTATAAGGACTTAAACTATCTTTGTATTTAATTAAATATATAACCTCAGTCTAACGAACTTGTGAATAGAAAACCATATTTACCATATAATATCATGTTTGACACCTCAGTTGATTTTCCGTAATTATAAAAACGCTCCTTGAATTAAGTTTATTCTTCCACTATGATTTCTTACTTTCTATTTTAAATTTTCAAATTTTATATATCTGCAGTTTTCTACATGACAGCACATCCCAAAACTAGTACTTAATTATTTAATTTAATTTAATTTGAACTTCTTTATTTGTACGCCCACTTGATCAACTTTTCTTCTGTTCCTTCATTTATTTTTATACTTAGAGTCTGTTCGGCTGACATAAGAAATTGGACATGGGTGCAAAAATTGAACTGAAAAGTACTGTTCACGTGGAAAAAAAATTCAACCGAATTTTTTTTTCCATGTGAAGAGTTAGGTGGCCAAACAGACCCTTATTTTTCTTGTCTAACATATGTAACTATAAGCTTTATTTATTTTCCACACCAGATTTGCTCCCAAATAAATGCAACTGAAGTTTTTCTACGAAAAATACTAAGTAAGAGAGTATTCTGACTGAGTCATGACTTTAGAGCATTGACTTGATGCTCTCAACACAAAAACGAATCTGTCACAAAATAAGCATGAAATATATTAAATTATTATCGGATTTTTTTTTCTCATTAAAATTTCAATATATCTTATTTCCCATCAAAATAAGAGTGAATTGTTCATATACCCATTAAACCTTCTCTTATTTCTATTTCCCCACTAAAGTATCGTATATCTTATTTGCCCATCTAAATTTGAAATTATTTCCCATTTCCTACAAAAAAAAATGATGGAGAATAGTACCTTTTGTTTATAAATCTATTATTTTAAAATAATTCGTATTTTTTTAAAGTAATTGATTTCAAGTAACTATTTTTTTAAAATAATTTATTACTCCAATCTTTTTTACATAGCAATATATCATTATATTTCAAATATTTCAAAAATCTAAATTGTTATTTAATTAAAAGAAATTTAGAATATAATTACTAAACTATTGTATTTAATTAAAATTTTATCATTACTAAACTACATTTAGAATCTAGATTGTACAAAAAAACCGAACAAAAAAATAAAGAAAAAAATAGAAAAAAAAACCCGGTCCGGATCGCCTGGACCGTCCCAACCCGTCGACCCGGTCCGCCCGGACCGCCAACCCGTGCGGGCAAGGGTCCACGGGCGGGCAAGGGTCCACAGACGGGCAAGGGTCCACGGGCGGGCAAGGGTCGAGTTTCAAAAATTTTACCCGTCCTACTTGTGCCCGGCCAACCCACGAACCCGCCCGGGTTTGACCCAGTCCGCCCGTCAGAAGAACACTATTTTGTAGTAGGTAGTGATATGCATGCGGCAAATTTGGTCATCGAACACTAAGTTTGGATGAATCAAGGAATTGAGCAAGAATAAACCTAATTTCAAGATTGAGAATAGTAGCTAACCCAACATTTTGTTGGGTTAGTAAAATAGTGAGAAAACCCACAAAAGACAAACAAAGAACAGTCCATATTTACTAATCCAAATACACCTAAATGTAGAATAGTAGTTCGGAATAGTGCTAATCTGGATTAGTGACTATTCTTCACTAATCCAAACGCATTTAATGAAGTCCAAAAGTTTGGTAACTGTCTCAGTTTTTTTCTTTGGGTCTCAGTTTTGATTATATGTCAGAGTTCAAGTTTTGATTACATTGAAAGGATAATTTATTCGTAATTCACTGTATATATAACACTAATGAATCTATCCTTACAAAGGTATGATGAAAATGAACCCACTATTCAAATTGGTAACATATTAAGACCAAAAAAAAATGGGTACCATATGCTTACCACATAAACCAGAGAAAATTGTCCCTGGTAAATCACTACAGCACCCACAGAATTCACAATTTTACAATATGAGTTATTTTGTGACCAAATAAATGATAGTTGCTTCTTAAAGAGTTAAAAAAGTAGCATGCAGATAATTATGCGTGGATGAATGAAAAACACAACTCTATTATATTAGTAATACTGTAAAAACTCTCTTTTAGTAATAAAATAGTTCAGCAATCACGCAAAAATAAATGAATTTCCAAACATTAACTCGTTATTTCAGTCAATTGAAATGATAACCGATACACCTGAACATCATCTTAGCTGCTAGTTCATCCACATGCATTAAAATAAACTTGCTTAGCAGAAGGATTTGTTTAACGGATCTCAGTTGAAAGAGAAGAAAAAGGATATAAATAAAGTTTGCTAACTCGAAGAGGCAAACGTAAAAATCATCAACCAAAGCAGGTGCTGTTCATTCCAAATGATACTGACTAAATAACTCCCTACAATAAGAAGAAACTGATATGCACACAACATGAACTGTAATGTTTTCTGGTAAAATAAAGGTTTTGTGCCAAATAGTAAGTCAAATCTGTTGAAATTCTTGATCAGATTTCAGAACCCTGTGAACCCTCTCTCCCTAGGGATAGAGAGGGAGAGAGGATCACAGGGTCCTGGAATTTTGTCAAGAATTTCAGCCGATACGAATTACATAAAAATGCATGATAAGATATGCCAGACCTTATTGCACTGTGTTGCAATTCACCTTGGACATGATAAGAGAGACACTGATTGGTCTGAAAAATCTTGTAGGAGCATTTTTCACATGCACAACCATTGGAGTTGCATCGAAAATGTGATCTTCTAGGTCAATTTCAAAATCTATCATACCTTCCAAAATCTACATAGGAGGTTTTGGTTAATAATGTCAAACTATAAACATCACATTGCCAATTTCACCATTCTGGATGCAATTCCATTCGACAAAATGTTAGATGAAGTCCGTACATGAGATATACCAACCAGGGCCCACAATTGCTATTGTATTTAATAACAATAACAGAGATAACTTTGGCAGGTGTAAATGAACTGAAGAAGCTCTATCACCATAAAAGATAAGGGGGAACTGCAAAAACAATTATTTAAGCAATACTCCTTGCAAATCATCTGGCATGAGAACTAGTTAGTTTAGGAATTATTCTGTTATATCAATCAGACACCCAAACCACAAAATCAATGCACACATATGTTATTAATTGTTACATATATACTATAATCGAACAATTAGTTAGTTTACATGTTGTATCTAGAATTGCTTCCAGAGCTTCAAACAAGGATACTAAATACTTAAAAATATATGCAGACAACTCAACTGTAAGCATGTCCAAATACATCATCCATATATTAGCCAGTAAATAAGGATCAAGTTAAACCCAAATTTTAATTTGATGTTTAATAGCTCATATACTCTTAAACCCAAATTTTAATTTTGTAAAAAGAGTGGCAAAGGCCACCAATTTCAGTTACATAAAAAAATCACATGTTATAAAATAAGTCCAGACACAATCCAACTTTGGTACCAGTCATCCCTGGTACCAAAAGTAGGAACCCAACAATAGATATGTAAGATTTTTTTTAATTCAGATTGAGGAGTTTACTGAGAATTCAGAATTGTCATTATATTTTGAATTTTTCATGTTGTGTTTTGTGTATATACACAATAGATGACATCAAAATATTAATGACAATCCAAATTGTCAGTAAAATTTCCGATTTAAATCATATCAATTGGCTCAGGTGGACACCACTCCATTAATTTAGGCCTCTTTTCACCCTTCAGATTTATGTCGTTCTGGTTAATCACCACTAATTTCTTTTCAAGATTTTCCATTCTTTGTCTCATTTCTTCCAACTCCATGTTCTTCTTTTCAAGGTTTGGAATTGTAGCTTTCAGTTTGGTTAACTCCGTATTCTCCATTTTATCTTTCAAGGGATTCTCCTGTGACTTGTTGTTGCTTAATTCTTCTTTCACAAACCTATAGACTGGTATACCACCTGTACCAAATTAGAAACACATATCTTTAACTTGATTCAAAAAGAAAAGAAAAGAAAACATTGTGTTTTTTACTCAATATAGAAAACTCTGCAACATCACAACTTAGATATAATCGCTCTAAATCATAGAATAGGATTGTTTGAAAGAAAGGAGGAGGAAATAGTAAAGGACTCACCAGTAAAGGGTTTGCTGCCTTGATCAATAGCGTGATCAGCAATTCTCCACCCCAACCGTCCGATCCTCTGCCATCCTTCCCGATCTGGCATCCTTTCCACCACTGCTTGGCTCGTCCAAACGGCGGTCTCCGAGGCGACTTTGGCGAGATCGCGAGTGTTCTTTAAGGCATTGCTCAGATCCGGCGCAGCGGCGTGCGCCTTCCCGGCGGCTCCTCCGACTATCTCTGGCGACCGCGTCACCCCACCGGAGATCGTCTCAGTAGCCGAGCTGACGTAGTCCCATATACCCATCTCTCTCTCTAGCGCGCGCACTCGCAGTGTAGTCCGTACTCCGAGTCAACAAAGAATCAATAGGTTACTAAGCAAGGGAAAGGTGATTAGGTGAGCATGCAATAGGGGGTTTATACAGGGACATCTCTTTTTCTACGACTTCCTACTTATTTCAGTCTGGTCCAGTTAGAGGTGCAAACGGATCGGATATTTGGATACAGATTCGGATTCGGATAATTTTTTAACGGATATAAATACGGATAATTTTGAATATAAAATCAGATACGAATAATTATCTGTATCTGATATTTTATTTATTTCGGATAGCCGAATTTTATTATATTTAAATCAACCTTACTTTGAAATATTGAGTGATTTTATGGTCTCTCTGTTCTAACTCTAAGTCAACCTTACTTTTTAGTCTACAAATAATATATTTAAATATTCATTTCCTTACAGCCTGACCAATACCAGCGATTAATAATATAACTAATAAATGGACAATGGGTTGATTGATGGCATGATTAGTACCTATGGTTAAAAAGAATGTTATTAAGGTTGGTTGGTATATTTTGATAAATAATATGACATGATTAGTATTTATTTTTAATTATCCGAATTATAGTAATATATGTATCCGTATCTGTTCAAAATCCGATTCGTATCCGTATCAGTTTAATATCCGATATGTATCCGAGAATATCCGTATCCGTATCTAAAAAATTATAACGGATAAGGATACAGTTTGACCACTATCCGATCCGTGTCCGACCGTTTACACCCCTAGGTCCAGTACTTCTCTAATTAAAAAGCTGAAGGTATTAGATAACAAACTTCTTAACGGATTTTGATTCAAAATTTATTGAATTGATTTTAAATTATGAATTTGAATTGTTAAAACCTACTTACACGTAGATTGATGTAAAAAAATCGGTAAAAATATATATATTAAAATTAAAATATGTTTTTTTTAAGGTTGTGTTATTTTGACAACACGATTTAATTAAATGCACAATACAAAAATAAACAATGAAATAAATTAAGTCAGATAAAAATGTTTTCAAAAGGAAATATTTTTTTTTTGTAGATAAAAAGATAGAGATCTAACCTTTTAACTTTTATTTAATTAAAATAATAATTATGTAAATATTTCACAATGTAATAAGAATTCAACGATATGTTATCATATTTGGTGTATGTATGTTTATATTAATATATTTCAGACATTATATTAAAAAATTTGTTCGATAGAGAATCTTGAAGCTAATTATCACTTAATTTTATTTGAAATTTTAGTATGCAATATTTAAGTGATAATAATTTTTATATCACTAAAATATTTTCTTTAGAGAAAACTGAGAGCTCATAAATCAAATTATCAAATTCTCCAAAATTAAATTCATATCTAAGTTGTTAACTTTCTTATTCTTCTCGTTTTTTTATTTCTTCTTCAACAGTTCAACTCCATCAACAAGAGCAAAAGCATACAAAGATCATCAAGAATTCATTATGAAAAATGAGCAAAATAACATATAGACGTTATTAATTAAGGATGGATGTCACACAATTATCTCAAACATGCATTATAATTCTATCGGAGACAGATACGTCACAAGAGGACATCAGCAGCAACTGAGATTCAGAGAAAGAACCATGTCGTAGACTAGAGGAGTCCGACCTTTCTGAGTATCTCAGAGATCAGGCTGACTTTGACGCTATAGATGCAGCCTTCTTCCATTCTAATGACCCTACTACTCTCCACTCCAGTTCTTCTTTTGCTGATTCCACTGCTGCACCTTAGTTCTTATATTCTCTATTAATTGTTGTTCTTAATATTTTGTATGATAAGCTGTTTTAGCTAACTTAATTTCTACAACTTAGTGCTTTAGACATTTTATAATTGCTTCGCAACTAGAGATATTATTGTTGGTAGTTTTTATCTTTGGTATCTGTCTATATGGTCATTTTTGTAAAAACATCATTGTTTCTAATGAAATAAGTGGTGCTATACCACTTTTATAAGAGGGGAGTGCTATACTGAGGGCAACTATTTAGATTTTGAGAGTAGAAAGAATATTTTGTTTCTAAATACCCGTTTATCCCTGCTTTTTAAACGGATTGGATCTCTTGATAAATGGATCGCTAAATCAAAACTAAACCTGCTTCGTTACTGCTTGTCTCTGTCTTTTATTTTTCTCCCGTCATTTTTATCCATGCCCATCAAAACTTAAATTTCGCCAACTCTGCCCATCAAACTCAAATTTTGTCAAAAATTAGGAACCGGCTATTAAACCGTCGGTCGCTCCAAAAAATTCAGTTATTTATAAGGGTTCACTGTTCCGAAATTTCCGCACAATTCATTTTATCAAATTTCACACTATCTCTCCTCACATTCTCTCTTTCTCTCAGATTTCTCCTCCTTTTCCTGTTTTTGCAAGTAAGTCCCTATATTTTGTTTTATATTATTAAGTAGGCCAAAATAGTTATAAATTGCTACCAATTGTTACAAATTGTTATAAATTTGTTAGAAATTGCTACCAATTGTTATAAATTGCTACCGTTTGTTAGAAATTGTTAGAAATTGCTACCAATTCATTAGAAA
>CAXKVW010000465.1:0-93304 GCA_964058825.1 Carex arenaria | reverse complement strand
ACCGAATTAAACTGCAATTCTTACATAAGGGTGCTCTGATACCACTTGTTGGTTTTACTTTGTGGGTTTTCCTAATTACTTTAAACCCTAACCAAGATCTACTCCTTTTGTAAGAAATTAAACTTAATGCACAGTGGAACTTACTTTCTGTCTTCAAAGGCCTCCGTATGCTATCAATCAGACAGCTTCCAAGGCTCTGGGTTGATACGCTCCTGGTCTTGACTTGAGTTGTTTTGAGATGATGCTTGATTGGTACGCTCTCGAGTCCTTCCAAGCAAGCCCCGGTGCCTTTCTTCTCTCTCGAGTCACGAACGGAGCTCAAGAGTATTATTCTCTAATGGAGGGAGAATAAGGTGGCTATGCACAACACATGTGCCCTAAAAATTTTCTTACCAGGATTGCTTGGAGACCCAGCGCCTTTTATACTAGTGAAAATGTATCTTTGAGAGATCTTATAATTTATGTCAAAAATTCTACATAATATATGACATATTTTTTCAAAGATATTTATTTGTGCATTTTTGGTAACCAATCAAATATGCATAACATATTTTCCTTTTTCTATTCAATTATACGAATCAATTATATTTGGCTGATGAATATATTAATATCCTCTCCAAATTATGCACAAACAAATCGGCCCATTTTGTTTGGTATCTTGATCCAATCAATTGATTAGGCCCAAACAATAATTCTTACATTTATCACTAGTATTAGTTGAATTAATTATAATTGGTCCATCAACAATTATAATTAATTTACATTATGTTCTATATGCATTCGTGCCCCAAAACTTAGCGAAATTACGTACTATGCCATTATTTCAGTCAATCACATTTAGGCATATCTTATATTATTCCTCATAATATTATTGACAGTATGTGATATATTAATCATATAACACGTAGTCCAAACTTAATTAATTGGAATTGACGTCTCGATTCCAACATGTGGCTCCGCCACTGACCGTCATTATTACCATTATTGTTATTGTTATTGTTATTGTTATTAGTATTAGGGTTTTGGATCTGAATTTCTAACTTGGAAAAGGACCGTTAAATTTACTGCGTGACACTGTTCGATTAATAGTACAGTTTGCCTCTAAATTGAATTCATTGTACTGTGCTCAGCAGCCTCAGCTCCACCTTGCAACCGTACCAGTGAGATTTATGTCTTGGTTGTAACCTGTAAGTAACTAAAGTCAGCTATTCATTAGCTGGCTGCCCAAAATTCTCCATTTTAATTAATTCTCTCCACTTTGCAGTTTTGCACCAGACACAGGAATAAATACAGAATAGTTATGCACGCGTTTCACTGTTCCTCTTCCTGCTCTGAGTCTTTTTTTTAATATTGGAAATTTGGAATGATTATTTTTGGAAGTGAGGTGGTCCGATGATCATTTGATCTAATGTCTGATTTGAGCCGTCCAATTCAAGGGACCAGCTTGGGATCCGATGTCCATTGGACTCAAACTAGATCCTAATATACGATCTGCTTTAAGATCCGTGCACATCACTTTAATTTCCGTACACATTTACTTTAATATACGTACACACAGATCTTAAAACGGATCGGACGGTTATGAATATCGGACCCAAGCTCGTCCCCCAATTCAATCAGTATCAAAATTTGCACACACTTCAATTTCTACATGGGATATAAATATACATATATTAATATACTGAGTCTATGTATGGATCTAGGAATAATTGCATTTAGGTTTTAAATAATCTAAATAGAAATTGATCCAAAATTAGATATTTGATAGATAAGGTAAGCAATGACATCACATTGGAAAGAAACGAACTTTTTGTAAAATACTTAATAAATAGTAAAAAAACATCAAAATTTTTTGTAAAATAAATAGTAAAATATTAATTTTTGTAGCGGATGATCAGAACTGATTTGTATATGACTTTTGCAATTATATTTTTTATTTTTCAGAACACAGGAAATAAACACCGTCCAAAATATTTTTAGAAAGGTTCTGATTTTCCTTGAATAAAAAAAAGTTCGTGGAAAAGAGATGAAACAAAGGAAAATTCTTGATGTCAATGTAATTTGTTCTTAATAAATAGTATCAAAATTTTATATTTTGTTGATTTTTTTTACTATTAATTAAGATGGGTACAAAAATTCAATAACCTAAAAATAACGATTTTGTAAAATACTTACCAAATAGTAAAAAAAATTAAAAAATTATATAAAATTCGATCTGCAAACACATTTTAATATATCCATCATGTTTGGACTTTGAAAATTTTGAAAATGTAGGATGTAATTCAGTGTCACTAAAAAATAATGTAAGTAAATCCTTCGGCTCTCTCTCTCTATATATATTAATAAGCAATGAATATTCATTCTTTGGCTATTCTTGATAGTTGTATTGCACTTAATTAACTATTAAAATACGTAAATAAATTCCAGCAAATTTCAAAAATAGTTAAATCTTCTTATACATATATGTGTGAAATGAATGTGCTTTAATATTTTATTTAGTAAATAATAAAAATAATTATTATATTAGCATTATCCGTTATTTATTCGCTACCATTTTATTATCCGACAACTGTAACAAATAAGATAATTCGTAGCGGATAAAGATATGATACAAATAAAAACAATTTATAATGAGTACATATACTCAAATATTTTCACCCGACCCCTCCCTTGGTTGACACCCCTATTGTCGGGGTGCGTATCCTCTGAGATATCTCAATTTTTGCGTGATCGACGTGTCCGGTGCCTATTCGGGAGAATGTAGGGGGCCAGTATTATTTGAGCTTAGAGATTCGCGCATAACTTATTTGAACGATTGAGTTGAACGATTGAGATATTCCAAAAAGTCACGCAAAGTTTGAGATATCTCAGAGAATGCGAATTCATTGTCGGCACTACAATCCGTTTATTTTTTTATTTTTTTGTGAACTTTGTTTAACGGACAAATAATATTCTTTCAATTAAGAGGAATTGTACCGGATTGAAGCTCAAGGATCCACTTAGACAGAGATTTAGATTTGTTTTTCATAAGAGAGCCCAACAAATACGTACAATGTAACAAGTATAAAAAAATACTTTCCAGTAACAATTAGTTAATAATTTAAGAACAGCCAGAATAGACGTGTCCTTAACAAATCAAGCAAATGTAGTTGAGAACTAAGTACTTGTTATAGTTTTGCAAAAATGATACAAAGAATACTATATCTTTAATCAACAGATCACATTTTTATATCACCGGCGGATCCTGTATATACTGAAAAAATAATAAAGAGGAATTTATTTTCACAACCTTTTTTTTTAAGGAGAATGACTTGGTAGGGATGAGGCTTTGGACCGGATACCGTCCAAAGTCTTTAAAAATCATACGACTAAAGTTTGAACAGTCGATCCGAACCGCTCAACATGATTTTCATATTAAAATGTGTTCAAAGACCAAATTTTATATTTTTTGGAATTTTTTTACTATTTTTTTAGATACGTACAAATTTATTATTTTTTTACCGTTCAAAAACAGTAATGTTGTATGTATCTAAAAAAATAGTAACTAATTTTCAAAAAATATAAAATTTGATCTCTGAGCATATTTTAATATGAAAATCATGTTGAGCGGTTCAGATCGACTGTTCGGACTTTAATCGTACGATTTTTAGAGACTTTGGATGGTGTCCGGTCTAAAGCCATTTGGACAAAATCTTATTCCAATTTGGTAATAGGAATGGGGCATTCAATGGGCCTAAGTAGTTATGCTTGAGTATACAATTGTAAGCATGAATTTGTTTAAAGGAGAGGGAGCTAGGCCACCTCCTCCTCTCGGGACAAATTTGGGTCCGATGCTCATCGGATTCAAATTTGGGTCCGATGGGTACCATAACCGTCCGATTTACTTTAATAATCGTGCGCATGAATATCAAAACAAATAAGCACGGATATTAAAGTAATACTCACAGATCTTAAAGTAGATCGGACGGTTATGGAACCCATTGAACTCAATTTGAGTTCGATGGGCATCGGACCCAAGCTGCTCTCCCTCCTCTCCACTCCTCTGGATTTATATTTTATTTTTGTATAGTTTTGAGGACTGATTGGTGACAGTGAATGTTCAGCAATCAAATTAATTCTTTATAAAAATTTCAAATACTAATTTGATATATAACTTTCTGGATTTAAAGACTACTAATTTTATTTATTTCTTTCTTTTTAAATTCATGGTATCAAATTTGATTTTTTTTTTTCTATGGCATGTATCCGAATATTGGCATGGTGAAAGAAAAGATCTTCTAAATTCTTTCAGCGAGATTTTACGGTTCCAGAATAATTAATTCACAACTGAACGCTACTTATTAATTGTCCAAAATCATGGCGAAAAGAGACCACCTTACAGCTATTAATAACAACATAATTTATTGCTGACTCATGGGCCATAAAAGGTAAAACAATCTTCTAGATCAGTAAAAATTTATCCATATCAACAACAGTTTCCAAAAAAAAAAAAATACTTACTAAGATTTATATATAGAGAGAGATGATTATGGTGAGTTACGAAATAAGAATTTTGTTTTACATCACACTCATATTTTTATTTTCAAAAATCAAATAGTCGATCTGAACTACTTAACAAGATATTTATATTGAAATGTACTTGGAGACCAAATTTTATATTTTTTTTTAAAAATTTACTATTTTTTCTAAATATTTCAAAATCACTGTTTATAATAGTTCTGAATCATTCAAAAATAACGGTTTTTTTACCTATCTTAAGTACTTGTTATAGTTTTGCCAAAATGATACCAAGAATACTATATCTTCAATCAACAGATCACATTTTTATATCACCGGCGGATCCTGTATATACTGAAAAAATAATAAAGAGGAATTTATTTTCACAACCTTTTTTTTCTTTTTAAGGAGAATGACTGCAGGCTATATGCTAACATAATTTGGTAGGAATGAGGTTTGGTCCAAATGACTTTGGACCGGATACCGTCCAAAGTCTTTAAAAATCATACGATTAAAATTTGAACAGTCGATCCAAACTGCTCAACATGATTTTCATATTAAAATTTGTTCAGAGACCAAATTTTATATTTTTTAGATACGTACAAAATCATTGTTTTTGGACCGTTCAAAAACAGTGATGTTGTACGTATCTAAAAAAATATAACTAATTTCCAAAAAATATAAAATTTGATCTCTGAGCACATTTTAATATGAAAATCATGTTGAGCGGTTCAGATTGACTGTTCAGACTTTAATCGTACAATTTTTAGAGACTTTGAATGGTGTCCGGTCCAAAGCCATTCGGACAAAATCTTATTCCAATTTGGTAATAGGCATGGGGCGTTTAATGGGCCCAAGTAGTTATGCTTGAGTATACAATTGTAAGCATGAATTTGTTTAAAGGAGAGGGAGCTAGGTCTAGAGTGGACAAAATGTGCTGTACGTACCGTACCGTAACTAACACGCTGTGACTTTGGTCTCGTGCTGTGCCATGTCGTAACTAAGTGAACAGTTGCATGTGCCGTGCCGTGCCGTGACTAAAATGTGGAGTGGTGGTTACGGCACGCAAGTCACGCCGTGACTCCCGTGCCGTGACCGTTCGCGTGCCGTGTCCAAACGTAACTGGTCACGTTTCTTACATTTAACTATTTTTTCATAATTTAGGTTAGTTTATTCAAGATTCGTCATTTGATCAAGACTTAACGGTCCTAATTACACGTGACTCGCGTGACCACGTGCCGCGCCGTGCCGTGACCAGATCTTTCGCGTGACGTGCCGTGCCGTGTCAAATTTCCAAAAGTTGATCACGGCACATGAAGGTCACGGCACGCGGCACGCAAGTCACGGCACACAAACAGTCACACGTGCCATGCCGTTCCGTTCCGTGACGGAACCGACTCCGCTGTGCCATTTTTTCCACTCTAGGTCTAGGCCACCTCTTCCTCTCCTCTCTTCTCCTCTGGATTTGTATTTTATTTTTTTATAGGTTTAAGGACTGATTGGTGACAGTGAATGTTCAGCAATCAAATTAATTCTTTATAAAAATTTCAAATACTAATTTGATATATAACTTTCTGGATTTAAAGACTACTAATTTTATTTATTTCTTTCTTTTTAAATTCATGGTATCAAATTTGATTTTTTTTTCTTCTATGGCATGTATCCGAATATTGGCATGGTGAAAGAAAAGATCTTCTAAATTCTTTCAGCAAGATTTTACGGTTCCAAAATAGTTAATTCACAACTGAACGCCACTTATTAATTGTCTAAAATCATGGTGAAAAGAGACCACCTTACTGCTATTAATAACAACATAATTTATTGCTGACTCATGGGCCGTAAAAGGTAAAACAATCTTCTAGATCAGTAAAAATTTATCCATATCAACAACAGTTTCCAAAAGAAAAATTACTTACTAAGATATATATCTCTATAGAGATGGGCTAACTTGCTTTAGGAAATAAAGATGGTGCTTTACTTTCCGCTCGTATCTCCATTTTTTAAGTTCAAATAATCAATCCGAACCGTTAGATGTGATCTCCATATTGAAATGTACTTGGAGACTAAATTTTACATTTTTTTGAATTTTTTTTACTATTTATTAAGCCACGTTGAAAATTGCTGATCCGGTGGTCCAGAAATTTTTACTGTTCACCCAAATTTTCAGATTTTCATAGTGGCTTAATAAATAGTAAAAATATTCCAAAAAATATAAAATTTGGTCTCCAAGCACATTTCAATATGGAGAACGCATTGGAAGTTTCGAATCGACTATTTGAACTTTAAAAATGGAGATACGAGCGGAAAGTAAAGCACTCTCTTTACTTCCCAAAACAAGTTAGCCCATCTCTCTCTCTCTCTCTCTATATATATATATATAGAGAGAGAGAGAGAGAGAAGAGGGATCCACTTACATTACTTTTTAGTGACACAAAATTACACTTTATATTTCAAACTTTTCAAAGTCCAAACAGTCGATCCAAACCGTTCAACATGATCTTCATATTAAAATGTGTTTGGAGACCAAGTTTTACATTTTTTGAATTTTTTTACTATTTATTTAGTATTTTACAAAATCATTGTTTTCAGACTATTGAATTTTTGTAACCATCTTAATAAATAGTAAAAAAATAAATAAAAATGTAAAATTTGATCAGCAAATACATTTTAATATATCCAACATATTGAATAGTTTGAATTGATAGTTTGAATTTTAAAAATACAGAGTGTAATTTGATGTCACTAAAAAATAGTATAAGTAGATCTCTCCTCATATACACACACAAACACACACACACCATACTTTCTCGTGCACCATATGTCATACAAGACTTACAAATTTGGTAAAATAATTACGACTAAACACACAGATAATTGGATGCTGTCGAAACCAACATTTTCACGTTTCCATATAATAATCAACTAATCAAGTACCATGAACAGAGACTTTGGATTTCTGTACATGGCTGAATTCCATTATTCCATATGATGAAAGGGGGAATGCACTTGGCCATATTCTTCCATTCATTCCCTTCAGTACGCGTACTCTAACCCTAGACTAGAGGCATGCATGTTGTCTGCCTACGGCCTTTCCCTAAAAAAAAAAATGTTGTCTCAGTCTAGTATTTTACTATGCCCCAATTTGTTTTATTCAAAGTCATCTTTTTTCGGATAATTAGAGGTTATAAAGCCAGTTGTTACAGCCGATTTTTTTTTATTAATGCCTAAAATAAAATAGCAAATCTATTATCGTATCCAAAATATTTTTGAAAATAACAAAATTGTTCTATTGTAGAGCAGTTTGCTATATTTATTTTTTATTTTTTTAGATATATTATTTAGTATGTATAAAATGATTGTCTTACTGCTTCTATGATTTATATATTTTTTTAATATTTTTATTGTTTGATTTTGGTCTCTTACACTAAATATGATACAATTCGAATCCAAAATTCATTAAGAATATCTCAAAAAATAAATATTATTTGAGATATTTCAAAGCTAAATGAGAAATATTTTTCTTTCAGACGGATGTTTATGAATGCTCTAACAATTTCGATCTGTCTTTCTGTTATAATGCATATGTATTAATTTCTTTTAGTCATTTCTAAAGCACCTATATGTTGTACATGTATTTATCTCTCGTAAACATGTGAGGCTAGAACAAGAGATAAAACAAGAGAGACGATATCTTCACTGAGAAGGCAAAACACGACAACGAAAATTCAAACGGCCATAAAACGGCGTTGTAGTGTCCGATTTCAGCAAATAATCACTATTCGGAAAGCTTGTGAAAATATGCATGCGTCAATGACGGCTTTGCCGTTTTTCGAAATTCAGAATTATCAAAAAACAAAGGGAAGAGACTCAAAACTTGAGTTGAAGTTCCTGATTAAGATTTTCATTCATATTTTTAGATCTAAGTAGCTCAGTAAATTGGTTATATAATAAACTTGTAGAATATCAATTTTTACTATTTTTGATTTTTTTTTTTTTACTATTTTTTATGATTTATGAAAGATGGCACAAAATAACTTAAAAATAAAAGAAAATTATCAAGAGTATATTTTCTTAATACTTGGTTGGTCTATATAAATACATCTCGTTCTATACATACTAAAATCTCTAAAAAAAGAGAGTAAACCGCCCCACTGCGAGGCGGTTAGAGTGTTTTTCAAAATATTTGAAAATATAGAGTAGACTTGTTATTTTTTTGTGAGGGTATTAATAAAAAATAGGGTGTTACAGGTCATAAACCTCTTTTGTTTTTATTAAATAATTAGAACAAGGATATATATAATGATTTTTATTCTCCGGGCTCATTTACACAATTTTATTTTCTCTAATCTCATTTTACTAATACTTGTTTTCTAGGCTTATAGGCATTTTCTTTTTTGTATTCAAATAACGTGGAATCAATGATATCCGGATAAGGTAGTTGTAATCTTTAGCTATCTGTTTGTTAACTTGGCACGTGTAAGCAACCTTGCCTCTAAAGAGTTCATCTTACACAAGAAACCCTTTCTTTTCTGTTTTGGATGGGAGCAGAAATTTGTAGAAAATTACTATTTAACATGTGCCAAAGGGTTTAGGGAAGCACCTCTTGACTGCTCCAGAGAGCCAAGTTGTCTATTCTATATTTTGGATAACTATCACTGAGAAGATTCAATTACTTCTGTAGTTGGAGCTTTGAATCTGTCACATACATCATAGAGATTTATATGCAACGGACAAAAATAATTGAAGGAATTTCATGATTGTAGCAAAGAAAAGATACCTTTGATGCTTAAAACTTTTTACATCATTTTTATTTTAAGAAACTTGAAAGTATTTTAGTTCCACTGATATTGGATTCGATAATTTTTAGGAAAAATTGGTTATTTGCCACTCCAAAATCTTCAAATATGAAAAATGCCATCACAAAACTATAAATTTGAAAAATACCACTCTAAAATTAGTTAATTCTTAAATTTGCCACAAATACAAAAAATTTATACTTTTTTAATTAAAAATTAATTAAAAAATACAGTTTTGAGATACGTATAATGAGGGATCTGAAAGATATATAGAAAAATACAGAAATATGTATCTTAAAACTGTATTTTTCAGTTAATTTTTAATAACAAAAAGTATAGTTTTTTTTGTATTTGTGGCAAATTTAAGAATTAACTAAGTTTAGAATGACATTTTTAAGATTTATAATTTTGTGATGATATTTTTCAAATTTGAAGATTTTGGAGTGACAAATAACCAATTTTCTCTCATTTTTATATGAAAAAAGATGGTTTGATGCAACTATCTTTTTCGCTGTCGTGGATAGTGTTGCCATCGCTTGATTGTTTCTTGTACCAAAAAGGTGCGAAGTAACCTGATGAAAACAATTGCAAATTCAATGATTTGTTAAGATGAAGAGAAGTTCAATGATGGATTTTCGTGGCAAAATTGAAACAAAATATTGTATGGCAAGCATATGCCTGAGAGTCATTGTCTAGGATTCAACGAGTACGCAAGTAGCAATCCATAGAAGCACAAAACCAATGACATTTCAGCTAAGCATTGGAAGATGCATCATGGAACAAGTCAAAAGGCCCATCTCATTCAATTTTCAGTTTATTGCCTCTGCTATGCGATTAATTGCAAAAGTCGTTATATAAATAAGGAAATATTAAATACCCCGATGAAGTAAAGATAACATTAGTCTTCATGGAAAGTTACCTTCTTATACCTGGCGACGCCATTTTCCTTCATGTCTGTACCTTTTTGACATTGCCTCAGTAACAGCAGAGTTGCCATTTCTGACTAGGCGTGCCTTCTTTAGATAGCACTTTATTGGTAGTTACAACTTACAATAACTTTTTTTTATCTTTTTTTTGTTTTTTGTGGTCATTAGCTGCCGAAATTTTTATTAATAGAAAAAACATTAAAAAGAAATCTAGTTAATGAATTCAACAGATCTCGAAATATAAAAAAAAAAAAGTGGTGAACCATAACGTCCCGCCGGATGTTGCAAATCATAACGTCCATATTAGTAAAATTAATTAAACCTCTAATTAGAAAAACAACCAAAGAAAACAAAAAACCCGGACGTTACTACCTATAACATCCAGACTCCAACTAAAAAATTATGTCATTTTCATAATGTCGTTTGATATTTAGAGAAATATTTTGCAATGGGCCGAACGTCGATGTCCATAACATCCTATGTTTTTATTTTTTTATTTTATTGTTTCGTTAATTAGGAGTTTAATTAAATTTGCTAATTTGGACAATATAAACCATTATGATTTTCTTATATTTCAAAAGCTAACGAATTCTTTCTCTATTTTCAATTTATTTTTCCTATTAATAAAAAAAATCGGCATTAGGTGGGCGTCGAGAACAAACAAAGACGCTTTCATTTCTAGGATTGCATTGCATTAAATAATAAAATTTCCCATTTTTTTCCTAAATCGGTACGGATTTTCATTACCTACTGTTCATGTCACTGACATATGAGATCTACACAAAATGAAGAGTACTCCCAAAATTTAAATAATTACTAGTCCCAACTGTCAGTGACGCAGTTATATAGAAGCTCCTTGTTACACCTAACCAGTAAACTTCAGTGTGTTGAAATATGAGCAACGATTGATGCAAAATAGTACAAGCAGACCAAAATCCAAAATGTATTCTCAAAGAGAGGCATTTAAAAGGTGGGATCTCTTAAAAATTCTTTACCTTGACAATTTTGACAATCTGAACAAAATAAAGCTTAATTATAAAATTCAACATTATAGACAATCTACATTATCCACATATCATGTCTATAAAAAATACTCGATTTAGTGTTATATTCAATGTACATCAAGTAGTGCGAAATTTCAGCGGCTCAAAATTAACAGTCCTTGATTGTTAGAGACTATCTGTGTCCAATAACATACTATATACTTCTCAATTTTCATTTTTTTTAGTTCTTTTGAAAATTCATTGTCAATATTGTCAAAATAACCATTGTTAAGTGATCCCTCATTTGAAAAAACAATAACAACAGTGGCAAAAAAAAATGATTATTTCTCTCAATTTTGTAAATAAAAAAGAATATCTACAACTAATAAATATACTTAGCTCAAATAGAGCGAACAAAATTGTTGACAACTTTAAAAATGAAATTAAACAAACGGAATAAGAACTTTATTAGCTCTGCCTTTGATTATCAAAACTGAGGCTAGTATTTGATATAACTGAAAGTGAAGCAAGCATTGAAAGAATCTTTTAAGGATTCCTGAGTTCTAATACTACAAATAACTCACATTTCTGTGATTGAGAAGGTACGAAGAACATACCAGATCAGGCCTTCTTCAAGCAGGTTTACTACTGGTCATATCTCAGGGTTTTACACTGCCAACCAAAAAAGAAAATTCAGATTAGACAACTAAAAACAAAACCATTTCAAGTATTCAACAAAGAAAACCATTTACAGCCACAATTATTACTAGAAAGAAATCAAAACTATTACCTCTGTTTGTCAGGTATATATGAAAGTTCAGATTAGACAATTAAAAACAAAACCATTTCAAGTATCCTTGATTTTGGCTCTTCTTTCCTTTTTCTTTTTACTTTTACCACTATATGTGTCGATATATTTTAGTATTTTACATTTACAATAACCATTGTGCTCACACATTTTCAGTTTATTTTTCGGAGGGTTGAGATAAGCAGCATTAAAAATAAATATTGAATGCCAAAACATGGACATTCCCATAATAGAACAATTTGCAAATCACTAAGATAATTTTCATGATAAAATATTAGAGTATGTCTAATTAGCTTTAGTACTTTCATATAATTAAATTCTGCAACCCAAGGAATTAACATGCAAGTGAACTATGAGGAATAGAAACTTTCACAAATATTGTTTCAGGAAAGATTCCTTACTCTATCCGTACTGGGTGCATGGAAATAAGGTTATAGAGAATAAGCTGGTTATCGGTCTTCTCAACATTAATATAACTTGGCTCAACTAATATTAAGACAATGTAAATTAAAAGTTGAGGTCATAATATCACCTTAGCAAATTGCTAGATGACCCAAAAAAGAAAGGATCAAATCTCCTTTCCTTTCAAACAAACTCCCACTACCAATTTACTGCATTACTGCTTCTCTGGGAAACTGAAACCCATATTTAAACATCAAACCAATTACCATATCCATCTCCAACCTCCTCCCAGCATTAGAAAACCCTTTGTATAGTACCTTAAGAGTATATCTATCCCGCATCGGCCAATACGAATCCATCTTATCAAATACACAACACATCTCCCTTAACCGTCCTAGGCGTGAGTACAATACCATCTTGCACCGGTACAGATCCTTGCACAGACTCCAACCTGATTTCTCGGCTTGTTTGATGAAGTGATCAAGCCGGTCAACATCACCGCCCTTATAATAGACAGCAAGAATTGTCCTCATAACATGAAGTGAACTTATGACTATGTTCCTTTTATATGCATCAACAATGAGCCTCTCCATCTCATCTATTGAGCCTTCTTTAGCATAAAACTTAATCAGAACTACACGATCATGTGGGAAATACTCTTCGGCTCTAATTAATCTAACCAATTCTTCAATCTTTCTGAGACTAGACTCACATCTGACCTTGCTGTATGCACAAATCATGGCCCGGATTAACGACCTCTGTTGAGCGTGTACCTCCTCCTTTACCAACTTGTACAGCTTTTCCATTTTCTCCAGTCTGCCGGCAATAGCATAGCCACGTAGCATCAAAAGACATATTCTCACATCAGGCTCCTTCAAAGAACTAAATATTCTCTCCATTTCATCCCATCTTTTGCTTCTCAAATACCCACACATCAATATGTTGTAGGTTTGAGCAGTGCGTGGTATACCGGATGAATCCATAGCACTGAGAACTGACTCCATCTGATTGACTAAGGTGTTGAAGCTATAGAGGGATAGGAGAATATTATATGATACACTGTCTGGCCCAAATTTTGTTTCGTTTTTTAATTTATCAAACAAAGAGATGGTATAGCTGAGTTCACTATTGTACATGAATGCAGTCATGAGTGCATTGTAGAGGATGCGATCGCTAGCAGTAGAAATAGACTCGTAGAATAATTTGACAGCAAGAGAAAGGTTATGGGCCCGGCCAGCCAGAGCTATGGCTGATGCATACTCCTCTGTTGTAAGAGGAGGAGAATCTGGCAGATTCCTTCTCCAATAAATAATCTGGAAAACAAATGCTCTTAATTTGGATACAAATTTTTGCACGAATGGTACTCCAAGAGCTACTTCTCAATTACTGGTAGAGAAAATTGAAATTTTCTGCAAAGAAACACAAGGAAACTAATCTTTGGCTACTGTTCATCTATAATAAAAAAAATTCTTTCAGTTTGAAGTTGGAACTATGCTTCTCACCAATCATAATTTGAAATGTGATGTCAACAGTAGAAATGCTAGAATCAGATAAGAACTAAAACAAGCACGAACCAAAGAGTACCTGAAGAGCGAGCCGTGGACGAGGTTTAAACAAGGAGAGCAACTTGAGAAAGAGAAAATCATCAGTGGAGAGGCGTACAATCGATCTGACCGAGTCTGATTCAAGCAATGACGCCAGATGATACGAGGCATCTTTAGCTGAACAGAGAATCTCCTTCGCAAGAGAAATTATCGTCGAGCAAGTGTGGTCGGGAGTGGTGAGAGTTGAGGCCCGAGAAATGGAATTAGAAGCGCGGCAAGAGGAGGGAGATTGAAGGAGAAAGGACTGGGGAGGTTGAGGAGGTGCGTCATCGGGGGTGGGGTCGAGGGAGAGAAGATCGGCGGAGAGAGCGGAGGTGGGATTGGGCGAGGAAGCGAGGCGAGGGTCGCGGTGGCACTGGCGGTAATGGGGAGAGAAAAGGTAGTAGAGCGAACGAGGTCTTGAGAGTGGGCTCCTTGCCATCTAGAGGCGAGCAGGCGAAGCCGCCACCGGATCGATAGCTCACGGGAGAAGTGGTTTGTAACAAAAGCCGTTCGAACTTCGAAGCAGGATGTAAAACCTGATCGCGGATCCGCGATGAATTGGTTGCCTGCGATATCTCAATTTTTGCGTGACCGACGTGTCCGGTGCCTATTCGGGAAACTGTAAGGAGCCAGTATTACTTGAGATTTAAGATTCGTGTAGAATGTATTTGAACGATTCAGATATTCCAAAAAGTCACGCAAAGTTTGAGATATCTCAGAGGATGAGGATTCCGATGAATTCGGATGAGTGCGATACTCTGAGATACCTCATATTTTCCGTGACCTACGTATCCGGTCACGGACACGTAGGGACCAGTATTATTTGAGCTTTGATATTCGTGCATGACGTCTTTGAACCGTTGAGAATTTCCAAAAAGTCAAGCAAAATATGAGATATCTCAGGGAGAAACGCAAAATTTGACGTTAAAGAATTTCTGAATCGGGACCGTTCTTTAACTTGGCACGAATCTCAAAACGGAACCCTATGTCTTTCTTACCCATCGGATTTGAGATATTGCTAATTCCTGAATCGGGACCGTTCTATCTTCATTGCATGCCTCAATTTTCAACAAATCAAACCTCTCCAGTTTGGTTTACTAGAGTAGTTCAGAAAGGACCATTTGATGTAAAAGAATGTGGTTTGATTTGTTGAAAATTGACCAAAAAAAGAGGACAAAAATGTATGTATTTTTACAATGTTTTTTCTTCAAAATTTTATTTAAGAACTCGAGATGCATGAATTATGAAAAGATCATTTCTCATATTTTTTTAGATTCCTTTTTTCGCACCCATCAAAACGGGTTAATAATTTTCCCGAGTCTATTTGAATTTTCTTAAATCAAAATAAGCACAATTTTATTATGCTTGTTAACCTTATCGCAACTTATTTTTCATATTTAAAATCCCCGTATTTAAATTTTTTCATATTTTTCATATTTAAAATTAAAATTCTTTCAAAAATATCAATTTGGTTTTACTGTATGCATCTTGAGACTACATCTGAGATTTACATCCTAAAAGTAGATGAACGACCTGAGTTAAAAATAATCATGGAATGAAAAAAAAATCCAGCTGATTAATTCGGTACTGTGCAGTGTGCCCATCTACTTTATGACCTATTTTGAACTTCCTAAATGGGTTGTGAAACGAATTCATGGGCTCTGTAGGAATTTTCTTTGGGGTAGTTCAAGGGCGAAAGGCATTCCATTGATCAGCTGGGAGGTTATGTGTTTGTCAAAATGCTATGGTGGATTGGGGATTGCTAATTTGGAGATGAGAAACAAATCTCTTCTACTAAGGTGGTGGTGGAAAGTGTCAGCACAGCCGGAGAGTCTGTGGGGCTCGGTGATGCAGTAGATAAGAAAGAATAGACCACAACAGTTGTATCCTAAGATTTGGTTGATGGATGGATCTTTTTTTTGGAACCAGTTAATTAAAATTTACCCTCTGTTTCAATGGTGCACCACTTGGTCTATTGGAAATGGAGAAAAAATTTCCTACTGGTATGATAAGTAGGGGACAGTACCACTTAGGCGGATGAAAGACAGAATGCCACGACCTCCTCAGCAGCACATTTCTCTAAATGAGGCATTCTTAGGCAATTCTGAGGTCTTATCTTACAACACTGGTTCGGTACCGAATTTGTATGATAAAGAAGATGAGTTGATTTGGCGGTGGTCGGGTAATGGAGATTACTCGGCAGCTTCTGTCTACAAAGTGATGATTACGGCCGGTAAGATACGATGGGGATTCAGAGGGATATGGAAAGCACCAGCACCTTTGAAAGTAAAGTTTTTCTCCTTCTTGCTTCTGAAGGACAGAATATTAACAAGAGACATGCTACGAAGGAGGGGCATTAACTGTGAGCTGAACTGTGTGCTATGTGATGATGATGCGGTGGAAACTTCATACCACCTGTTCTTTCAATGTGTGAATGCAAAAGAGGTATAGGCTCATTTTAATGATTTGCTACTGATGATGAATACTGTCGAGGGTACATGGGAGGCATCCAAAAGTCGGTACAGCAGCACTGAAGGCCAAAGGAGAGTTTGGATGGTCAGCTTCATGGCTGTCTTATGGTCCATATGGAAGCAACGGAATGAACTAATTTTTCAAGCCTCACGGTTGCCACATAGAATAGTAGCAAATAGAGCTGAAGAGGACTCAAAGATGTGGCTCAAATTCTGCACATCACGTCAAGTATTAGGCATTGGGATGATTAGGGGAAGTATGATAGCTGGGGCAAATAACAGTATAACATTGTGACTGTAATAATTTAGGAGATGAGGTTGTAAACGCATTTATTTTATATGCAGCCTTGGTAGCATCTACCAAGTTTTTTAAAAAAAAAAAGAAAAAAAAATCCGGGATATACATCCTAAATTTCAATTTAATTTATTTTCCATTTATAAAAAATCCGGTATGACATTTTTGTGTGATCATTAATACCGCCTGCTATTTTTGAAAAAATATATTATACTCGTAAGTATTTACGTATTTTTGCACTTCATTTGTAGTCGTTAAGATAAGGTTTACACCTTATTCACACCTGTGAATACGAGTTAATTAATAAAGACACTTATTACTATATAGTTCATATCTATTCTTATTCATCAATGCATAAGTTACGCGATTATTACAGGTGTTGTAATAATCAGGAGTAGATCGAGAATTTTTGTCAGTATAGGACATTAATCAGATTTAAATAACTAATTGATTTCAAACTCATTAACTTATTGAGTACACAATTACAACTCAATTCCAATAACTATGTTTATTATAAAATCGGCTGTAATTATAAAGTCGATTGACACAACATTGAAATGTTTTTACTAAGCTAATTAAAAATTTGTTTGGCACACTTCAAAGCGGGACTGTTTTTAGCCAATTAGCAAATCCAAATCAAATCTTAGATAAAAATTTAACCGAAATATAAGTTTTGAATAATAAAAAACACAAAAAGTAAGAAGAAATATGTTTAGAAATCGGACTAACTGGAACTAGAGGGAGACACATTGAACAATTAGTATTGGATTGAAATAAAAATTCAAATCTAGAAATAGACAATTGCCTACTCCAATCTGTACATGGATCCGCCAATGGTGACAATAAACCTTGTCAGGAGATAAAAGAACTCGCTGGGTCACATGAATAACTACGAAGGATAGAAATATGTTGTTATTTTTTTAGAATAACACGAACCTGTTATTAAATATAAACAAAGTTTTTCATATGTAAATTTCAATATAGATCAACAGTTGGAATCAGAATAACCGGTTGCTATTACTCTAAAGGAATAACGGTAAATTTATTTTCATGGAGGATGGGAGTTCTCTTATAGCTGTGACGAAATAAAAATGGAAAGGAAAATATAATGTGATAACATAATGCTTTAAAGATTTTTTTGTTATTAATGTGATAACTTGAATGCTTTAAAGTTAGTATTCTAAATAGCGCGCTATAGCGACGCAATAGCGGTACTACAACATTTTCGGATCTTAAACACGATAAAAGTGCGCTATTTCAGCTACGATTGCTATACTGGTTCGCTATTTGCGCTACACGCTACATGCTATAGCGAACGCTATGCTACACATGTTTTATTTGAAGGTCCAGACTGAATTTTTATTTAAGGATAAATTTTTTCCAAAGTTCGGATTATTTTTTATTTGAAATAGAAAAATATAGATAGTTTATGCCGTGATGCTTAGTTTTTTTTAATAGGAAAAGATATATAGTTTATAACATGGTACTTAGGTTATTTTGAATGAAAAAAAAATAGATAATTTATGATATTATTAGAGATATTTTGAGTAACAATTTAGACTTCGTATTGGTTCAATATGAATATTCTAATTCGTTAATCAATTTTGCGTTACTTATCGTTGTATGAGACTTTACATGATGTTGATAATTAGTAGAAATATAAAACATAATTTTTTAAACAAAAGACGCTATGTAGGATAGCTTTCGCTATAGCTACGCTATTTGCGATAGCTTTTTATTTAGCCTCTCCGCGATGACGCGATAATCGTTATTAGAACCTTGTTTAAAGATGATCAATTAGTTACAATCATGATTAAGAATTATTTACAAATAAATTTATAGATAAGCGAGGCTATGGTGTCTTACAAAGCACGTATGATTTATATCTATATTTTTAACGTTCAAACAGTTGATATGAACTACTCAACATGATCCCTATGTAAAAATGTAGCTGGAGACCAAATTTTACTTTTTTAATAGAATATTCTTTTACTGCTTTTTTAAAGTAGTTTGGAAATCACAATTTTTGGATGATCCAAATTTTGTTAATCTGTTGATTTTCTACTTATATAAGAAAACAGTAACAAAATTCTAAAAATGTAAGATTTTGATTTTCAAGTACAATTTAGATCAAATTTAAAAAAAACAATAATATAAATTTACAATAGAAATTGATGTTTGCCTTGAAAAGCACCACAACCTCGCTCATTAAAAAGTTAGAAACGATTAAAACTTTAATTCAAAAGAAATAGAATGAAAAATATATAAGAAAATAATAACAAACAATCAAGAATAATAATTTAAAACAATATTATTCGAGCAAAGTTAATTTAATAGCATATATATTATGCTCACTAAGAGAGTCTAATGAGCATAATTCTGAAATATATCAGATTGAATTAAATTGACGAATTTAAATTGTTGAAGTCGATCTATTTCGTGAATGATGCATGTACATGCACAATTTATTCATATTTATCTAGTATAAAGTCAAGCGATAAAAAAATAACGAATAATAAATGTATTAAAATAACTTATAATTTTTTTTTTTTTACCGCTTCACTTTGTACCAAATAAATTTTAAAATTTTACATGTACACACATCACTCATAAATCATAAAATAGACGATTTAAATCTGCCATTTGAAACAAATTCGATAGATTATTTTAGAATCATATTCAGCAAGCTCTCTTAATGAGCATAACACACATTAACTTTACTCCGATTAATCAATTAAACAAATGCATCAATCACGGACCTTAAAATTCGTGCAAATTAATAAAACCAAACAAGTAACTAAGAGCTTAAACAATTGAACTAAAATAACGATAACTAATAATAATTAAACATGTGTCGTGAATTGAATAAATGTATAATTTAAACATCATAACAAAACAAAACATAAACTTGAAACAAAGCAGCAATCATTAGCAACCATTACGATCTATGAATCGCTGACACGTGGGCAACATGCTAGGCCCCATTTACTCACATCCATCTGCTGAACACGTATCCTCTGCATTAACTTAGAAGGGAATCTTTTGAGTTAATTCATCCACACCGTCTGATTTTAAGACAGGACACTTTAATATTTGTGTGGATCTTGTGTACACGGATCTTAAAACATACTTGATGATCCAGATGGATTAACTCAAAAGATTCCCTTTTGAGTTAATGCAGAGGACACGAATTTCCAACTTAAGGCCACAGCCTTGTCTAATTGTCTCTCTTTTCTCCCGTCTTCACTCTCCTCAGACGATATTTTTCCCGCTGTTTTGTTTGTTTTTTTCCCCTCACCCCATCGCTCCCGTCTTTACTCCTCTTGCTCTCCAGTCACAGCCCTACGATGTCACGCTCGCTTTAACTCCTTGCGAAACATCACGCTTCACAGTGATTTGAGGATTGCCCTTTTCCTTCCTCTTTCATACTCTTTTTTTTTCCGGAGATATAAAATTTCTACCTAACCCCCAATTTACGTTTACGTGCGTCAGGCAAGACAGGAGAGGCCGACTTGGTTCCCACTGACAGGTAAAAAATTGTTATTTTCTGAAATAAAGTACCAATTCAAGCTTTTAGCAAGCTTGAGTCTGGAAACGAAACAAAGCTACAAGTTTGTAGCTTGTACTCAGAATAATTTGAACAGTCGAAATAAAATACCAATTCAAGCTGTTTGTTCAGTAATTCATTTATATCATTTCCAATCCTTATCCTGAATTCCACTATCAGTTGTTAATATTCGTGAGCTGAATTCAAATTATCTGCAGCCAGTGACTTTCCAATTCTTAGAGATTCGAGCATTATTTTCTGGATGCTTCTATATTGAGAATTGCTGCGGCATTAGTTATGCTTGTTCAATTTGGTCTGGACCTCCACAAGTAGGCGCTTTGTCAATTCTGTTGATTTAAGCTTCAGAATTTAAAAATTACAATGGAGGCATAATCAATCTGAACTGGAAATGTTAGAGCCTTTGCACTCTATGATGGATCATACAGAATATGCCTGTGACATTAGTTATGTTTGTTCAATTTGGTGTAGACCTCTACAAGTAGGCATTTTGTCAATTCTGTTGATTTAAGCTTCAGAATTTAAAAAATTATAATCGAGGCATAATCAATCTAAACTGGAAATGTTAGAGGCTTTGCACTCTAAGATGGATCATACAGAATATGTCTGTGACAAGCCCAATTGCATGGGTAAACATTTGTAGTAGATAAATAACATGTTGTGATAAGCCAACTGAAAAATACTGAACGGACCCCACAAGTTAAAACTGGGGGAATTGCAAGAATAAATATGATTTGAAATTGTTTAAGGAACATTTGCTTTAGATGCTAATCTGGAAGTAGAAACTGCCATATGCAGTTGCTAATAAATTGCAGGGATGAATATGCTCTTACATCCATTATTATTCTGACTTTGCCTGAGAATCCATATTTAAATCACTTACATTGATTTTATATTCTCAGGTGCATCAATGTATGCCACTTCTCTTTTCTAACTCCCCAATCCCCATGCAAATGGGATATAATATTAGCAAGCTGACAATAGATAATGAAACAAGCAAGCAAGCACAAGCTAGTCAGAACCAAGCATCGTACATGGATCAAGAAATGTTTCAGCTAGACAATGAGATTTTTCACACAACCATGCTTAGATCAAGGCCCTGTGAAGGCCTCCTCAAGGCCACCAGATCCAGCAAAAAAAATATATCAACGTTCAGGATGTTGTCTGGGAGAGAAATTTATTCTGGTAAAAACGGGGGCTTCTCAAAAGCTGATAGCTCATGTGTTCTTGGACGGTGTTTACCGGTTGATGGCCCACACATAATCGACAAGCAGAGTACACGTGCTTACGTTTCTCGGTTCTCTGACGATGGATCCCTTTTGATTACAGCTTTCCAGGTATGCCATGCAGTTTTTTTTGTTTTGTTTTTTGGGATATTTTAGCAAGTACCATACATTTTACCTATTTGAAGATGGTTCTGAGTCGTTGGAACCATATGAATAACACAGAAACTACATGAAAAAAAGATTAAAAACTCAATATAAATATTTAATGGAAAGTACCCTGAATAAATCCAAAGAAAAATTAATAATTCAGTTTTCAGCATTGCAGTTATTACCTACGTTTTTAGAGACATGCAGTCACTATGCAAATAAGATTCAGCATTGCTTCTCTCCTACATTTTTTAGAACTATACTACTAGCATCAAACATTAGCTTAGTCTGAGGATATAGTTTTTATGGGGAATTTCATGTATCCCCTCAAAAACCTCAATATTACATTTTCCCCCTCAAAACTTTGTAATATCATATTTACCCTTCAAAAGTATAGAAACTCACTTATTTGTCCAATTCATTAACTTTTTCATGAATTCTAAATTCATCAGTCTTCTAAATTCATAATTCCCATATTACCCTTAGAAGATAAAAAAGAAATATGCAAGCTTCTATTGCCATGGTCTCTCATCTCCTCCCTTCCCACGCGAACAATCTCATCTCTCCTCTCTTCATGACCTAAACTAGAAACTGAAACTCTTGGTGCTCTGAGTGACCTGGGACTGAAGTGGAGAAGAGGGCTGGGACGGTAAGCTGTTCCCTAGTGTTCTCAATGAATTATACGCTGCTGGTACGAGACCAGGACTTCAGAGTGAGCTTCTGGTACGCTGATAAACAACCCCACTAGTAAACAGCTCACTGCTGAACTGGGGTTCGGAATAACAGAAAAGGAGACGGGAGCTGGGAGATAAACAACTCACCTGTACGAACTGGTACACTACTGGTACGAAATACAAGCCTGATTTCCAAATGATGAGATACTGACTTGTTGTATAAATTTTCTTTTAATTTTTTCATTTGTTTCCTTCGACGTCAAAATTGTATTTTTTTTTCATCTTTTATGGTTGAATTTGAATTTACTGTAAATGAGTGAAAACCAGCTGTAAGAGAATAGATTACTCCAAATTAAGTAAATTCCTTGAGATTAAGAGATGTTAAACCATATCCTAAATCAAAATAGCCTTCTTCAAAAAATTAGTTATGGAACTTATTTTGAAACAGAAAGCAGTGAGAAGACTGATTTCTACTATAGATTGGAACATTTTAAATGTGATTAAAATCTAACTCAAATAATCACCATTGTTTTTCATTTACCGTTGACAAGAATGAAAAATTATATTAATTTTTCCATTAAAGTGAATCAAATCAATAAATTCAATTGTAAGTCTTAGCAAGGTGGTACCCATCTCTCAACTGACTATCTCGTCAGCTCCCCTGGCCGGACAATCGTGTCCTTCTTAGATCTCGATCTGGCAACCTTTGCTTTTATACACGAGCAGTTGGTGATGACGATGACGGCTGCGATCTCAATCCTATCCTTCAATGGATCTTGCTCTCAGTCACAATTGAAACACAGAAAGAAGAGGAGAGCCGAGAGATATAGAGAGACAGAGAGATGGATTAGATTGGAGAGTGAAAACTGAGAGACTGATTGAATGAAATTTGCAGGTTTGGTTTTACGAGTTCGGGTTTAATTTCTAGAGTGCATTGTTAATCAAATTCTGAATCTGATTTGCATCTAACAACTTAGAGCAAGGGTATAATGGTCCATACTTTATAAATTAATATTTTGTTCTGAATTTTAAAGTCTTAAAATCATTATTTTAGTACTTTCGGATATTTTGATATATCTTAGAATTATATTGGACAAATATGTGACTTTCTATACTTTTGAAGGGTAAACATGATATTACAAAGTTTTGAGGGGGAAATATGTAATATTGAGGTTTTTGAGGGGGATAAATGAAATCCCCCCTAGTTTTTATTCATTAAATGTTGATAATTGTTCTCCTGATTGGGAACACACTTTGATTTCAGCACATATATTGAACCAAAATCAAACAAACCAATGTTAAATATTTGGATTTAAGTTTATATGAACTTCTTTGTATAGATTAGATTGGGTCAATGTGACACAAGTTTGCAAGGACTTGGTCATTTTTGCTTGATAGAGAGTGTCTACATTTGGACAGATACGTTATAGATGTTGAATACTCTATAGAAATGTCAGGGTAATCACAACAAATAAGTAAACCATTATGTGATAACTTTAAGAAAGAAGAGAAAATATATATACCCTTCTTCCACTTCTGTGAAATACAATTTAACTTATGTACATTCATTAATCAGGGAAGCCATATTAGAATATATGATGTTGAGCATGATTGGAAAGTGCATAAAGATATAATTGCGAGGAGCATGAGATGGACTATTACTGACACTTCATTATCTCCTGATCAACGGTTTCTAGTAAGTGTGTATTGCACGATACCATTTTGTTTCAATTTTCTTATCAAAAAGTCACCAGGAATAGGTTTGTAGAAAGAATGAGGGACAATGAATTGAACATAAGGAATCACAGGATTCAAACTTTATTGATCATTTGTTTTTCCTAATGACCACCAATAATTAGAAAGCATGTCAAAAGAGTCATTTTGTTTGCAAGAGTCATGATGTGAATTGCTTTCTTTATTAGTAAGTTTATGTATAACAAACTGTGTTTGACTATTTTCTCAAATTGTAGGTATATTCTAGCATGTCACCGATTGTTAATTTTGTCAACATAGACTCGGCAGCAAGAGAATCACATGCTAATATTACTGTATGCTCTCTGTTCTCCTATTTGATTTCTTTTATTCACAAATACCCTGAAAATGTAAGTAGTCCAAATACTGTTTCAAAATAAGAAACTTCATGCATATCCTTACGAAACACAGATAATATCATCCATTACAATTACAAAGAATGAAACCTCACATGTTTAATTGTGATGCTTCTATAGAAATTAGGCTAGGAAGGGGTATGCAAGATATTTTTCATGTTACAAGGGTTACATGTTATATTTTGCATGTGTATGCATGATATTTGATGCTTTGTGGCCATATACAGAACTATTCCTGTAATAACGAATACCTGGAGGGTGATTAATAGTTAACAATTTCTTTTATCAGGATATTCATGAGGCGTTAGATTTTTCTATGCATGAAGACGTGGTATATGCCTTTGGAATATTCTCTGTCAAGTTTTCATCTGACGGACGAGAAGTTCTCGCAGGTAGCAATGACGATTCAATATATGTGTATGACACCCATGCCAATAAAGTGTCCTTGCGCTTGGAAGCTCATACGGTACGTAGAAGTAAGAGTTAAATGCCTAGAAAAAACAGTTGTTGGTCCGTACTCTGTACTGAATCATCAGCTGTAGCTTATATGCAAGGAAAATTTCATGATACTCTTTTCTGTGTCGCTGATATGGATCTTTTCTCTAGTGGAAATCTCAGATCCCAGAAAATCGTAATTTTATCATTCATGACAGGATTTGTGAAAGCAATCTCTGAGAACTTTTGTGAAATCTAATTTTGGAGTGTTGCTGTGATGTTCAGCATATGATGTTTTTGCTAAATGAGCTACTTCCAAATTTCTGCTAATTGTATTTGCAAAAGGAACCAGTTAGCAAAACTGTGGAAAGATTCTTTTGTTTATATGAAATAATTAAAGGAAAGAAAAAGTACATGCATATTTCTTAAATTTTTTTGTGGAAGTCAATTTGTTACCACATTTCTGGCCAAAAAAAAAAATTTGGTTGCCACATTTGTGGAAACACTAATTTTAGTAATTTGATCCTGGTTGCTGTGTATTTAATTCTTTTGAAGCACCTCAAGTCAAAAGAACACAAGACAAAAACAAAAAAGCAACCAACAAAATTGGACTGTGTTGGGTATGCTGACATTACATTTTCCTTTTCAATCAATTTAAAATTCTTTTTGCTAGGCTGATGTGAATACAGTGGCATTTGCTGACGAGACAAGTCATCTAATATTTTCCGGAAGCGATGATAGTCTATGCAAGGTAACAATGCTTATATGTTTGGGCATTACCTTTTTAAGATATTTACTGGATACAAATATGATGTGATGATATTGTTGTTAGGTCTGGGATAGGCGCTGTCTTAACCAAGGACAAGTGGCAGGGGTTCTGACCGGTCATTTGGAAGGTATTACATGCATTGATAGCCGTGGAGATGGCCGCTATTTCATTTCAAATGGAAAAGATCAAACCCTTAAATTATGGGATATTAGAAAAATGTCCACTACTGATCGGTATGTAATAAGTTCTATTATTGGCAGTTAGCTACATTTCATTTATGTTCCCTTTTGGCTATGCAGATGGATTTATGTCTTAGTGATGCATCAAATGACACAATAAATCCCTTGATTGCCTTTCCTGCAGCTAAATGAAAATTATCTTGAACCCTTAAAAAACCTAAAAATATCATGTGTACCTCTCTAAAGATAACTTCAACGATGTTCATCCACATCCATTAGTTGTGTTTACATATACCATGCTTAAATTTTGTTTAGTCCATATCATGCTGGTTAGAATTTGCATGTGAAGTTTAAATTGAAATCACATTTAAGTATGCAATACCTAAATGGAAAAAAAAATAGTTTATTTAAATGTTAATACTTAATTGTCATTTTGTTTAATTGTATAATGGAGTGGGGAAATTGTTAGCTTATACTAGAAATGGGGTGGAGAAATAGGAAAAAGAATAAAGTTCCAAAATCTAATGGGGATTGCCTTTACGAGCATGTTTTGGAAGGATCTAAATCAGAGACACATATATAATATTTTGTTTTGGAGGGATGAGTATGAGATTTCTTAGGTTAAGGAGGTGAGCAAGAAATTATGCCATTCTCAATTGCTGAAAAATCCACCAAGCTGGTAATCACTAATCAGAAGTTGAAATAATATAAAAATCCTCAAATTATGTAGGAATGTTTTGCTGATGCATTGGTCGTATATGTTACTGATAAATCATTTCCTGTTATATTAATACTATAATTAGTATTACATTTCTCTCGTGCAGTTCCAAAATTAGGTACTCAAATTGGGATTACAGATACACGCAATACCCGCAACAGCACAAGTTTCATAGACATCCATACGACCAATCACTAGCTACATACAGAGGTCATGCAGTTTTACGTACACTTATACGCTGCTACTTTTCACCTGAATATAGGTATTGAAAAACTTTGAATATATAATTTTTTTTTGTATATCATGTATTCGTATTTCTATCTAAATAGTGGAGTGAATCTTTATGTTCTTGTTGCATCATACGTAGAATAGAACATGCTAGAAATACCCATGCTTGCATTTGAATTCCTGTTATAAATTAATCACTTGTGTACACGTAGGACAATGAAATAAAAAATTTCATCGGTTCTGATCAAAAGCATTTATCACTTTTTCTTTTTATTTTGATATATATTCTATTTTTCCCTTGTAATGTCCTCTTATTGAATGTATGGACATCAACAATGCAGTTTAGGTTTAGTTTCTTTTTTCAGGGTCTTCGTAAAACAAACAATTAGTTATAGTTTTCAATCCAAAAATCCAAAGCAGATCTACAATTCCTGTGAGAAATTACTATCATTTATAGAACTTGTGTACCTTCTTCTCTTGATAAAAAGCATAGAGTCATTTTGCAAACTTTGTTGTCTTTAATTTTTTTGTTTCAATAATTTCTTTTCACAATGGGTACGTTGAAAACTCATGTACCTTCTTCTCTTGATTCAGCACCGGAAAGAGGTACATATATACTGGATCGCATGATTCTTCTGTTTATATTTACGATGTGGTATGCTCTCCCTCCCTCCCTCCCTCTCTGTCCTTCTCTCTCTACACAGACACAGAAAATGATATGATATGCAAATTTGTTTGTTACTCAGGTTACAGGAGCTCAAGTTGCAAAATTAGACTGCGAAACAAGGCTGGCTGTAAGAGACTGTAGCTGGCATCCTTACTACCCGACCCTCGTCAACTGTTCTTGGGATGGATTGGTTTCCAGGTGGGAGTTTGCGGGTAACTCCTATGATGATGACATGGAAGTTAATTGATTTGGAGTAAGCAATGCATTTGTGCAGTTGATTGAATCATTGTTGTTTAGGTGCTGTTCCTGCGTGCATACACTTGTATGTTTATGTTTAGGTGATAATCCAAAAGTAGAGGTTTACTTTGTAAATATGTGTTGTTGTTTCGGGTAAATGTAATAAAAGACTGTTTACATTCCGTTCTTCCCTGTTTTTTTTTTTCGAGAAACAATCTAAACTCTTTACAGTCCATACTCTGTGCTCTTCAAGCCTTTATTCTCCTGAATATTCTTTTTAAGGTCCTCGGTCTAATCAGTAACTTTTGACTTAATTAACTTTAACAGCTTGACTGACTAGCTTTACCCCAAAATTAGATCTTAATGGTGACATAAAGACAGTGCATTACGTCGAAACACAGTTTTAATGTAAATTTTACACATTTCTTGTGCACTTTTTTCATAATAGTAGCCATTTAGAACAATTCGTGGAGTAGTTGTACTTGTGTGGCTGTTAGCTAATGCGGTAGACTGCTAGTTAGCTCTGGAGTAGAGAGGTTACATGTGGTAGTTAAATAGGAGACTAGTGTTGTATTAGTTTTAAACTTTTAATTCAAATCTTGGTCCATTTTTCGAAAGAACGAATATCATAAAGCAGTTGTTTCACAGAAGCAATATGTTTAATATATATATATATATATATATATATATATATATATACACGAGGAGGGATCCACTTGCATTATTTTTTGAAAACACTGAATTACATTCTATATTTTCAAAGTTTTCAAAGTCCAAATAGCTGATTCAAAACCGTTTAATATGATAGATATATTAAAATGTGTTTGCAAATTAAATTTTACATTTTTTTTTTACTATTTATTAAGTATTTTATAAAATCGTTGTTTTCAGACCATTGAATGTTTGTACCCATCTTAATAAATAGTAAAAAAAATTAAAAAATATAAATTTTATCTGCAAGCACATTTTAATATATTCATCATGCTGAACGGTTTGAATCGACTAAAATGGGTGTAAGTAGATCCCTCCTATATATAGAGAGAGAGAGATTAACTAATATGCTTTCAGTAGCACTTCTGCCGAAGTGCAACCAACCCAAATTTCAAAATTTTATATTGAAAATTTCGAACTAAGTAGCTCGGTAAATTGGTTATATATTGAACTTGTAGAATGCCAATTTTTACTATTTTTTATGATTTATGAAAGATGGCAAAAAAATAGCCTAAAATATTGGCAATTTTTTATTTTTAAGCCATTTTTTATCATCTTTAATAAATAATAAAAATAGTAAAAAAATGTCAAAAATCGTAAAAATTAATATTCTACAAGTTCAATATATAACCAATTTACTGAGCTATTTAGTTTGAAAGTTTCAAATATGAAATTTTGGTCGGTAGCACTTCGGCCGAAGTGCTACCAAAAGAATATTAGTCAAAATCTCTCTCTCTATATATCTCGAGAGAGAGATGGACCAAGATTTGGTGGAGACCGGAAGAAAAGAGGCACCTCGCTGACTGTGTCTGTGTGTGCTTGCTGGATAATGTGGAAGCATTGTATGTAAGAATTTTTTCCGATAAAATAACACAGCCACAAATGCTAGCTGATCGAATATGGCATGAAGCTGATCTATGGATGAAGAATTGTTAATGGCCATCTTACAGGGCTACAGTAGTTATTTACCTTATTAATAATATTCACCTATAATGGATACGGTTTTATTTTTTTCTCTCCCAAATGCACCCCCTCTCTCTTTGTACCAATAAGGCTATTTTTTTTTCATGAGCTTACATACTTCTAGTAGAATAGTTCACTAGTATCTAGCTTGCAATTGACCGTGTTTGATTGTGGAGTAAAGTTAATGATGATTAAATTGCTTATTGTATATTACTTTTCATAATTTCTATATTACTTTTCATAATTTACACTTTATTTGGTAATATAAATCATTGCTCAAATTAATCTATCTAGAGGTTGGAAAATGGGTCCTACATGTGGAGTAAGTTAATCTGTCTATAGAGGTGGAGTAACTTACTCTGGATTAACTCATCTCTTGTTTCATCTTATTTTTTCTATTTTACTCTTCATTTGACGACGTAAGTGTGAAGTAAGAAGTTTACTCTACCTTTTACTCCACAACTAAACATGACAAAAAATTTTGCAAATTTTTTCTAGTTTTAGTTTTGAAAAAAAAATTAATGGAAGGAGAGATGTTGTCAAAAAGATAACTTGCACTGTTGTACAATTTGATTTAACGACAGGCCGACAGTCCTAATTTGGATAAGGAACCAACATTTCTCATGTAGCACATCTACATGAGTGAATTATAACCGAACAATTTTAATTCGGACTAGCCTTAGATGTACAGAGTTTTTGAGATTCATATCATATTAAAATAAACGGTCCAAATCTCATTCTATCATGCTAGGTACGTGACTGAATCTGAATTCAATGATATAAGGACGTGCTAGTTTGTGGAAAATGCAGTATTCTTTAAAATCTATTTTAAAGTTGGCTATTCTCGGATGAAATCTGTTATCTTTTTTTCTTTTTTTTTTTTTGTGAGAGAGAACCGTAGGTGAAATCCGTTGACTGGATCTGAATTCAATGGCATGGACGTGCTAGTATGTGGAAAATGCAGTATTTTTTTATATGTAAAGTTGGCTATTCTCGGATGAAATTTGTTATTGATTCAATTAAAATGAGGTCACTTTGATAATGAAAATAGCTATTGGTACTAACTTTGATATAAATGGTGTGAATTAAAGGATAAAATTAATTAATAAAAGTTAATTTATATGTTTGTTAATGGACACGTAAATAGTCTAATATATATTTTTGTTTTTGCAATTTAAGTATTGTCAAAATTATAAGTCATTCCATGTACGGATTATATAGATCATTATTATAATATTGAATTTCAAATTTAAGTTTTATTTTTGAAAATTATTAAAATAAAAAATTGCCAGTGGTCTCCCCTCATTAATCAAATCAGAGATACTAATTCTATTACTTGGTTGTGACAATATTATAGGTATATAATGATTTGTTGAACTGATGATCAAGGGGCTGTTTTGAAAATTTGGTGTTCTAATTTTTGCCCTTGACCCCTGAACTCGGTCCGGTTCACTCTTGACCCGTGCCCGCCCGGACCGGACCGTGTACGGGTTTGGCCGGATCAAGAATAGGCCGGGACGGGCAAAAATCCGGACCGGATTTGAAAATTTGAAATCAAACCCGTGTGACCCGTGACCCGTGCCCTAGCCGGTTTGAACCAGGACCGCCGGCACCATGCCCGGACCGGGTTTGAACCCGCCCTCTACCCGTCCGAACTATATCAAGGTACAGCTTTTTGTGACTGTGTTTTACCGGATTGAAAGAAACAATTTTATTAATTAAATTATACTATAGAGACGCAATTGTAATAAATTAATGACAGAAGTAAAATATTTTGTAATATTATAATAGAATAACAAATATTTCTATTGAAGAGCCAATAGAAATATGCCACCTTGGCATATGGACAAACAATTGTAAAAATCTGTGCAGGGAGTTTACCTCAAATTATTTATTTTATATAGTAAAAACTACTTGAAGACTGAGGTAAATGGAAATTATTTAATTTATACCTAAAAGAAATTGGCTCATTTGGGAACAATCTCTGTTTTCTTAAATTGTTTTATTATCGGCCACTCATTATTTGTACTAAAAAAAATTCGAAAAAAAATATAAACTTTGATCTCCAAGCACATTTTAATATAGAGATCATGTTGAACAGTTCGAATCGGCTGTTTAGACTTTGAAATTGCAAAAATGACTTATCAAAATATAGTGTCAAGATGTGTCACCATAAAATGGTGTAATTGGATCCTTCTAGATTTTTATATCTATCTTGAAAGTCTAAACTATCAATCTGAAAACAATTAAATATGATCTTCATATGAATATATACTTGAACACATAATTTTACTTTATTTATTAAACTTTTTTATTATTTTCTGAGATAGAAAATCATTTGATTTATGGAAACATGCAGTCCTTGACTTATTTTTTTATTTCAAAAAAGCAAGGTCTCTTTTGCAAAAGTGTGTACTAACATTAAATTATATAATTGAATTGTTTGCAAATGGATTAGGACAATGATCTCATTTAATGTAAGAAAGAAGCACGTTTTTTAAAGCAATAATTTATAAAGGTTAAAATTGTCTAATAATTATAAACTTTGGATAAATTTGTGTTAATATAAAAAAAAATATTATTTTAATATCAGCTCCCAAGGTCAGGACTGGAAATTTGTTGCAACACAGAATTTATGTTGTGGTCTTAATTTACACTAGTTACTTTCTGCAAATAGAGTCTAGTATCACATTAGTTTTATTTTAGATTTATATATCACAAACTTTAAAATTTATCAAATTGACATCGAACGACAAATTCAAATCGATCTACTTCATTAGTTGTGCGTATACATGTAAACTTTAGAATTTTTCAAATTTATTTAGTATCAAGTCAAGCGGTCAAAAGTGAGAGTTTTTAAGTTAATTTTAATACATTTATTTTTTTAACATTTTTTTATCTCTTGACTTGGTATTAAAATAACTTGAAAAAAATATAAATTTTGCATGTAAACTTATTATCACTCATAAACTAAATTGGTTTGAACGGTTTGGATTCGTCATTTGAAATCTATTATATAAGTTTGGAATTAATGTCATATAACACCAATGTCATACAAGCTGGACTCCTGCATATCTTATAATGTGATCAGCAAAATATAATTATGGATCAATGGCTTTTCCAAAAAAAATTAGTATCTAAGAAATGGTTCATCATGACTCCCAACGAAATGGTTCATCATGACCCCCAAAAAAATTAAGTTAAGAGTAATTTAATCTCCATTTATCATTATTTTATAACCCCCAACGAAATGGTTCATTATGACCCCCAAAAAAATTAAGTTAAGAGTAATTTAATCTCCATTTATCATTATTTTATAACCCCAAACGAAATGGTTCATCATGACCTGCGCTGGAAATAGAGGCCTCTGAGTAGGCCGGTTCATCAACGAAATGGTACAAAAAAAAAAAAAACCGAAAAAAAAGGAAAGAAAAAGAAACAGAAAAAAAAAAAATCCGGTCCGGGTTTTGACCCGGACCGCCGATCCGTGTGGGCAAGAGTCCAAGGGTGGACAAGGGTCGTGTTTCAAAAAATTTGCCTGTCCTATCCAGACCTTTTTACCCATCCTACCCGTGATGCCTGTGCCCCCGCCCGGGTTTGACCCGGCCCTCTAGGTCTTAAGGTATGATTAGACAAAGTATGAAGTCTCTTTCTCTCAAGGCTTTGAATTGGTGCGGATTTTATTGAGTGATATAAGTTGTAAAAAGATATGCCAAAAAAGAAATAATGAGGCAACTTTTTTAAGCTTTCTGGTAAAATCTCAATTAAAACAAAGCATTCTTAGTCAGCAATGCATATATTGAAATTAGCCAACTTTTATCCTTTACATTCGTATTTTTTGGCAATCTATACAAACTACACAGAAATATGAGCCTTCCTGACAAAAGAGAAAAAAAAAAGGAACAAAAGCAAGCCTAGTTGATCCCCCATAATAATAAAATAATCTGTTTCCATCCTGCACTCTGCATGTTTATTTTGCTCCAATTTTTAAAGAAAAAAAATAATGTATCGTTTACTTCTCATATTATTTCAGTGGCAAGTGAAAACTAATTCAGGACATACTGGCACGAGGGTCTTCTGAACATTACTAGAATGCAAATAAACCAGCATGAATTCACTGGTCTCATTTAAAAGCTCATTTAATAAATGGTTTAAATCCTTATCATTCACAGCATAAGTGTGCCAGCAAGACTTATTATGAAGTATAGCACAACACAGATCATTTGTTAAAGATTGAATCTTCATCGAGATCCAGATCAATCATCAATGCATTGATGATTAATGCCACAATCTGTGAAATCACAATAAAGATGTTCTTTAAAGGGAACATAATAAACCTTCAAAATATTAAGTACGGTCACAAAAGGAAAGAAAAAAGTTCTAATTTCACTATAGAAGCTGGAAAGACACACACTGCTCTGCTATTCACATCCTCCATTACATAAAACATAATAACATTACATATACTAATCAGAACATGTTCTTCTATAAAACATCTTCTTCAAAGATGCTAACATTCAACCAAAATTAATTAAAAAAAAAAAAAAACATAACTATATCGGCTTATTAATCCTCGATTACTAAACCTTCAACCCCAACCACAAAAGAATTCTTCTACTAACAAAACAAATCAAAGAATACTCCCTTGTCTGATGTTTGAATTCATCCCATCTCCAGCCCAAACACACACTGTAAACATACCTATTCACTAATGCCAGTGAAACAGTGGTAAGTCAGCACAACAGAGTTTTCTCGTAATTTACTCCATACATGACCAAATCATCCTCTCCATTCAGGGCACTGATCTACAGGCCGGGTTTTCTGGGTCCCAGCCTTAAGAGGACATGGTGTACCAAGAGGAGGTATCATGCAGTTAAACTGCAAACATAGTGATGCACCAGCTGGCAGCTGCCTGGCAGATGTGGGTGATATTTGAATACCAGTCAAGAAATTATGTTGCAAATACAACACCTGCAACCGACCTGAACCCATCAGCTCCTGTACCAGCCGTGCCGGCACCTCTCCAGTGAACCGGTTGTTGTTCAAGTACAGCTGGCCCACAGATGCCAGCAATGGTGAGATCGAGCCCCACAATCGATTGAAACTTACATCCACCAATGGTATCTCCACCTCACTTTCAGGCCCCAAAGTCCCATCAAACAAGTTCCTCTGTAGTTGCAAAGCATTCAATGGAAATGTGAAAATGGAGGGAGGAATTGGTCCCTCCAGTTGGTTCATGGCAAGGTCTAGGAAATTGAGCCTGTTTAGCTTCACCAGAACTGAATCAACTTGACCTGACAGTTGGTTTGAGGAAAGAGAGAGGTATTGTAAAGTGGAAGGAAGGTTTGGCACTTGGCTAGTGAGATCATTATGCTTTAAATCAAGTCGAAGAAGTGGTGATGAATCAGGAAATTGAGGGATTGAACCAGAGAGGAGGTTGTGACATAGAACCAAATTTGCAAGAGAGGGGAGGTTCGCAATTGATTGCGGTATTGTACCCGTTAACTGGTTGAAGCTAAGATCAAGTGTGTGCAGGTTAGACATGGAACCAAGCGAGTCGGGTATAGACCCGGTCAAGAAATTCTTACTCAGTGCCAGAAACCGCAGGTTAGTGAGGGAAGAAATCGTATCAGGTATGGAACCAGTGACCCGACCGGGTATCAGAGACAACTCGGACAGAGCAGATAGGCGACCTATTGCCGGGTCGAGCCGACCAGTTAGACCAGGTGAGCCTGCACGTGGGTCCCCCAATGCCAGAGCTTGCACACGGTCACCAGCACAGAAAACCCCAGGAAAGCCACAGGGGTCGGCGGTGAAATCCCAGGACGCGAAGAAATTCGAGCCAGGCATATCATCAAGCGACTTGCGGATCGACTGTAGTGCCAGGAAATCAACCGGGTCGAGAATGGACAGAGCCGTGAAGAGCTGAGCGAATAACAGAGAGGTGGCGAGAATCGTTGCTGCAGAGAGCTCCATTCTCCTTCGCTTCTGGTACAAAGGCATTGGTTTGGTGAAATATAGAGAAAGAGAATGAGTTATAAAGGAGGACTGACAGAGAGAATGGCGTAGGCTTTTGTGCTGTGTCTCGTGAGAGGAGGTTGGGAATTTGGAGATAGGCGTGAGAGCTTTTATTGCGTCGAACAGTAAAAGGAAAGGGATGGATAAAGGAGAAAGAAAATTAATGGCGGAGGCTTGGTATAGAAGTTTCTCTGTATTTCTATGTCTTTATTGTTGTCGTTCTCTCTTTCTTCTCAGATTTGCTGTGATCTCACCGTTTTTGTTGATTCAGGGGATCATGATGTTAGCTTGGGAGAGAAGGCGAAATGAGGTGGCTGTACTCATTTCCTGTTTCTAGTAGCTCACACTAGCCGAGCAGTTCCATTATTATTTGAGATTTTGCATATCCACCCTTCAAATATTTTAATATGATTGTTGGATATTATCTCTGAAGCCCTGCTAAAATGTGTTATTTCATTTAATCATGTTATATACATCACAGTTCCAATTAATTATAAAAAATCTATACCACAAAAAAAAGTTTCAACTGTGTGTGTGTATTGGATAGCCGGGAATAAACACTAGAATATTTTATAGTTGGTAATTTCAATTAAGTGTGCAATATATATGGTAAAAATGATTGATTATAATTTAATTAAATATACCAATCTATAATATGATGGAAAGAGTGATTAATTTGGTAATTGAATTGATGGAATAATATATGTGTGAGGAGTAAATCACAAGAAAAATAAGACAAATAATTCAGCTGATAAATCTTTTCCCAATTTGTTCTCATCTAATGGCTTTCCAATTCTCAACTTTTCTCTATACAAGACTTGGAAATAATTATAATTAATATCCAATTCTTCAAGGGCTTACATAAAAATTACCCATACCCGCTTGGTTCGGAGAGGAAAACGGCTGTCCGAACCTTTGGTTTGGATGGCATGTCAGGGGCAGGGTACGCGATAGAGACGAATTCAGAGTAGGTCCGATGCCCATTGGACCTACTTTGGTTCGATGGGTGAAAGGACCATTCGATTGCATCAAATCCGTGCTAAATACATAAATATATGTGCAAGTATGTTTCAATTTCCGTGCGCACCAAGCTTAATAATAATCGTACAGTTTTAGAGCTAATTGAACCTAAAAGTAGGTCCGATGCCCATCGGACCTACTCCTATCTCGTTAGAGACCGGTTGTAAAGGTGGAGAAGACCGCTTACCACCGACACGTCACCTTTTCGCGCCGCGTGTGAAGAGAAGAAAAGGAAACCGCGATAGCTCCATTGACACGTGGCGGTCATTTAATGTCCCCTTACGACTCCTCGTTCTCTGGTTGTCTTTTTTTTTTTTTTTTTTTTGATTAAACGTTCTCTGGTTGTCGTTACCTGCGTTGGGAGCTGAGCTCTTGCCTCTTTCCCTCACCTGAAATTTTGTCTGAAAGTTACTCCAGTTAATAAAAACTGGAATTTTCCATTTTTTCGTTGGATTATGAATCACAATGGGTAGGAGCGAAGCAGGTCATCTCCAGTATATTAAATGCAGGGAAAATTTTATCTTTCCCTCTTGTAGAAACTGAACTGGATGGATTTATTGCTTCTTTTTTTTTTTAACCCAAGTTTTATTATTACCCCTGAAATGTTACTTGTTAATTGTTATGATAAGCAAACATGCATTTCTGCTAAAGTTTTCTCCAACATAAAATAATTTTTTTTTATAAACCATAAATAGAAAAATCAATTTTAGGAAATCAAAATGACTGTCTCTGAATTTATAAAAATCGAGAAGAAATTTCGATCTGAAATTTTGTTTTCCCCACGGACCCAAACTGCATTTCGGTCTCTAGCTAATTTTCAATTTTTTTTCCGTCCGCCACAAAAAATCTAATCTATTACTGGAGACCGAAATATGAATTGAGTCTTGAGTAGAGACCGAAAATTAATTTCGGTTTTGATTGAAAGATGGATGGAGACCCAAAGTAAAATTCGGTCTTGTATTGTTTTGTTTCATTTTTTTTATTTTGTTATTTTGAGTTGATGAAGTCCGGTTGTTATGTGTATGGGTGTTTCATTTTTTTTATTTCTTATTTTCAATCCACTACAAAAAAAATAAAAAACACTAAGATAACACAAATTGAGTAGATGGCACGTTTCGGTTAAGTACAAAAAAAAATAAGATAACACAGATTAAGATAGCACAAATTGAGTAAACACTAACACAAACATCCATACAAATTATTGTAATCTTATAAAATTGTTCATCGTTCTTTACGTCTGAATATTCTGTTCATCATACGACTAACTGATCGGCTGCCAGATGCCTCTGCTTGACTACCAAATGCCACTGCCCGGCTACTAGACACGCTTCTTCGTGACCCTTGTGTAGCATGTTCCTCTGCATACATAGCAGATGCAGAAGGTCGGCTACCAGATACTCTTCTTCGTCTTCCACCAGTTGCTCCTTTTAAATAATGACAAAAATACAACACGGTGTGTAAAATACTCAAATATGTAAAAATTGATTTTTCTATCAGTTGCACACAAGGCCACAGATTAGATGTGGCTTACATTGAAAAAAATTGAAAAAAAAATAGAGACCGAGATGCATTTTGACTTTAGGGAATTTTTTTTTTTCCAGACCAAGATGGAATCTCGGTTTTTATGATTTTTCTAAATTCAGAAACAATCATATTGGTTTCCTAAAATTGATTTTTCTATTTATGGCTTATAAAAAAAATTTTAACATAAAATCAACAAAATTGAAGAAAGAACTCAAATCAAGAGATACTTATTCAATTAGAACAAAACTTTAAGAATAAAAAATTTGGAGATTTGTTTCTTGCATAGCAACAAACAAAAGAGTACTTGCTACTTTGCCAGAAACCAAAGAAAATAATAACAGATAATAAGATAACGGATAAGTGATTAATGGGTGAGCACTCAGTAAACACCAGCCTAGATTTCCGTGACAGTGTGTGGCTACCTCATGTAGTGTCCTAGTTCTTTGTTAATTAATTATTTAACAGGGCTGTTTTAGTAGGTAAAATAAATATTTAATACAGCAACAAACAATGAATAAACAGTAGTTTTGGTGGATTTTTGTTGGAGAAATGGTGATTTGACAGGACAAGGGAGAATTGTGGGGCCAAGCAAACAACGGTCGCTTTCTTGGTGCTGATGATGTCTTTCTTTCTTTCTTCCCACGTGGGATGCCAACTAAGCTGAATTCGCATCCTCTGAGATATCTTAAAATTTGCGTGACTTTTTGGAATATCTCAATCGTTCAAATACATTCTGCGCGAATCTCAAAGCATAAATAATACTGGCCCCCTACGGTTCCCCGAATAGGCACCGGACACGTCGGTCACGCAAAAATTGGGATATCTCAGAGGATACGCACCCAACTAAACTTGGGTTCAAGTCCAGATCCTCTGCGTTATCTCACTGTTTGAGTTTCAATTCGGACCTGTAACTATCCTTTAAGTTCGTGCTAATATGTAACCAACGAACCAGATCTAAATTTTAAATATGAGTTACCTTAGAGGATATGAATTCGCGTTGGTCCTTCTTAGTTCTATCTTCGCGTGCAAACGGAAAATTTTTATAAAGAAAAAAATTGCGTAATTAAAAATTGAAAATATAAATTGTCAAAATTTTAAAATGAAATTTTTTTTATCAAACCTCCACGAGTAGTTAGATTTGTCTCATACCAAAATGCATTTAAATTTTAAAAAATATAAATCATATACATATATCTTTACAGAATTATTAGAGGTTTATATTCAGTTATAAACTTTCCGAATCTCTAGTAATTCTTGGCAGTGAAATTTCTATAAACTATGAAAATAAAATATCCTGGTCATGTTAGGAGATTCCTCGTGTGCAGCATTATTTCTGATTTTCTGGTACCGAATATAGTACATGTCAGTTTTTCTGGCACCAAAAAGTTAAATTCATTTTGTCAACAAACCAAGGTACGGCTATGGCAAGGAATTTTGTTTATAAACCATAAGAACCGAGTTGCTAACTCGGTCTAGATGTTTTTTTATCACGGACCGAGTTGACAACTCGGTCCAGATGTTTCTTTTTTTTGTAATTTTAGTTTTTTCAGTTCGGACTGAATTAGCAATTTGGTTCCAATTTTTTTTTTAGAATTTGCTTATAAATTATTTTCTAGTCGAGTTAACGCGGGACTTGAAAACAAAAAATATAAAATGTGAAACACAATAGAACATGAATAACACGAGACATTTGAGCTCTCTTATTAAGGTATACATATTGATAATTACTATAGGCGTAATTATATATATAATTAAACGTCAAACTAAAGAATTTCTCCAAAACAAACAAGAAGAACATAATTTCTCCAAACTAAAGAATTCCTAATTTTTTTGTTAATTACGGTTTACTTTAGGAAGAGAATAATTTTTTTTAATTATGGTTTCCTTTAGTAATCATATTAGTCAAAAAAATTTGGTTGGACGTTTAATTATATATATAATTACGCCTATAGTAATTATCAATATGTATACATTAATAAGAGGGTTCAAATGTCTCATGTTATTCATATTTTATTATGTTTCACATTTTATATTTTTGTTTTTTAAACCCCGCGTTAACTCGACTAGAAAATAATTCATAAGCAAACCCTAAAAAAAAAAATGGGACCGAATTGCCAATTTGGTCCGGACTAAAAAAACTAAAATTACACTAATGGTTATACAGTTTTTCCGTAAAAACTGAAAAAAAAAAAAAAAAAAAAAAAAAAACATCTTGTCCGAGTTGCCAACTTGGTCCGTGATAAAAAAAAAAAGTTTCTGACCGAGTTGGCAACTCGATTCTTATGGTTTTTGTAAAAAGCCAAACAATCATATTGGTTCTCTAAATTTTTTTTTCTAATTATGGTTTATTAAAAAAATTCTATGGCAAGGGGAGTGGGGCGGACTGATGTGTATCAGATTAAATTTGATCTAATATTTGATTGAAGCTGTTCAATTTGTATGCACCTCATGCGTATGAATCTTTAAAATGTTTGTATGAATTTTGATATATATTAAATGACTCTGACTGAGTATCGAATTGAATTTGGTCCGATGTCTATAGAACTGCACCAATTTCTTCTAATCTTGATATCCATTTTTGTCGTAAATAAATAAAAAGATTAATCCATAATCTTCTAATCTCGGATGCAAATGGGAAGTGGCTTATTGTTTCTGTTCTTTTAAGGGTAAGCTTGTTAGTAAAACTACAACGCATCCAAAAATAATTTTTAAAAAAATGACTCGTTTAGACATGTTAAAGATTATAGGATCATCTCATTATGTAAAATATGTTTTAATGGTTTCAATTATCTGTGTCGATTAAATCCTCCGATATTATTTCATTAGACAAATAGATTTGGATTAAAATACACTATTGGTTTTGTATTCTAACCATACTCTACAATTTTATATATGTTTTCAAAGTTCAAACTGTCAACCCGAATCGTTCAACATGATCTCTATATTAATGTGCTTAGAGACCAAATTTTATATTTTTTTTGAGAATTTTTTATTAAATTTTTAGATAAGTACAAAATCACTGCTCAATTATTTAAACTTTGACAACAGAGGAAGAGATATGGAATATGGTTGGAACACAAAATCAATAATGTATTTTTACCCTAATCATAGAAAATTACATCACCACGGTCGTTACAAAGAAATCTCAACTTTCTAACCTAACAAAAATTTAAAATAACCTCGAAAACAAATATTTGATAAAATTCCCTTATAAGTTTTCACGAGGCAATAAACCGCACCGATACCTTCAATTCGATTTTCTAGAGCTTGTTCGGCCTCTGCTGGAGAATGGACATGGACACATGAACATGTCCGAATTGAACTGAGTTTAACTATTTGTGTGAAAAAATAAAATTCAGTTCAACAATAAAATGCCGAACAGGCCCTTAGATTGGAAACGAATTTGGCTTCAGATGATTAGTAAACCATTTTCAAATTTGCACAGATAGTCTGATGTCAGAAACCATTTTACATCATCATTGCCATCATCTCAATCCCCGGAGGCAATTTGGATTGTTCGCTACGATAAAAGAAAAAACATCATTGTTTCAACTAATATTAAATGTACTATAATTTGATAAAAGTTAAAAAAATAATAATAATAACTGAAAGATACTGTCAAAATTTTAAAGATATTAAATGAGCGATGCTTTAAGGACCATTGTGTAATTTAATATTTTAATAGTTATTTTTATGAACTCTTTATTGAAAAAAAGAGTATTTTTTTTATGAACAATTAGCTTCCAACTACTAATCTCACCTACAACAAATACTTTTTGGCCGTAAAAATAGTTTGACAAACTTTTTTCTATTCAAATATAATGGGAATTTAAATACTCCAAAAATTTTAATATATATTTTTAAATTATCAATAAAAATTGCCTGTTCATATTATTTAATGTTCTTCTCTATAATTAAAAAATACAAATACAAATTTTAATTGTTTATGAAATTAAATCTTTCTTTAGTTCTATGTAATATAAATGTTACTATGCCTGGAAACAATATTAACAAATATTCTATAAAGACGAGGATCATAAATACTTAAATATAATTCTATAAAGTATAAATATATATGTATATGTTGGCGATTTTATATTTAAATTAAGCATTTACAAGTTAATTAAATGATGCGGGATACGGTATCGTATATTGTATAGCTTGAAGCAATAACTGTCAAAATTAAAAAGTTTAAAGATAAATTTGTTACAAATTAAAATTTTGGAGGGCATAAATTTATCCGGAATCGGTCAAAGAGAGAATTTTGCAAAAAAAAAAAAAAAAAAAAAAAAAGAACGAAGAGAAAATGAAAAAAGAAAGACAAAATCTTGCAAATTGCAACTTAATGCTTGACTGGAAAGGTTCACACATTGTATTAATTTGGACTGATATATTCTGATTTGTTTTCTCTCTTTGAAGTGTATAAGGTTAGATATATAAAATGGCTTACTGAAATAATTAATTTATAATAAACTCATATAATTGTCCTCTAGTTGAATACCAATAGCACATATCGTTAAAAATCACCAGTACACTTTTCTAGACACATTATTATCTATATGTGAAAAATCACATGTTCGCAATCCAACATCTGTATTGGAGGTGATTTAAGAATTAAGGAATAATAGCTCAAGAAAATAATATGTGATTTTTGATTTTTCAAAACCAAACCGAAATTTGAAGGGCTCTATTTGGGGATTTTTTTTAAAATAGTATTTTGAAAAAAAAACGGGGACCTTTGAAACTGTGGATCTCATCCATACCGAACCGGACCGAATCAATTTAAGGTTCTAGAAATATTTTTAGCTACTATTTTGGACTAGAACTGTATTAGACCGGACCTAACAAGACCGTGAACTGTGAGAACCGGAACCGTGACAAAACCGAACTAGACCAGACCTAACCGTGTAGAACCGGACTTAAACCAAAATAGTGGAAAACGAGAACCCTCATGTTAGATCTAATTTTTAATATGTCATGTTAGATTTATTTTTCAATCCTTTTACATATACTAAAATTCAATTATTACAAATTTTAATCCCTTTAAACTTTGATAAGATTTATTTCAATTGTAAACACTTTTCGTCACTTCAATAAAATGTTAAAGATGTCTCTGTTTTGAAAAAAAAAAAAAAACCTTAGACCGGTCTGGACTGGACCATGGTTCTAGCAAGGTTTTGAGCCAACCATTTCGAGTTAGAACCACCGGACCCGACCCGTGTAGAACCGTGGACAGTGGGAATCTTGACCCGTGTGGAACCGTGAACCGGACCAGATCGTTTGGTCAACACTAGATCCACAGGATCGGTGGAGCAAGGCTGTTTTATGCTATACCGATCATGTGGATCGATGGAGGCTATTTTCATAACTTACAGACAAAGAGTGCTTGTTTGGTTAATTTTTTTAAAATCAGTTCCATTTAAAAAAAAAAAAAACCTATTTGGGAGTTGGGCTTTAAAATTTGTACCTTCGCATCAAGATAGTTCGGAATTTTGCGCTGCGTTTAATTCAAATCCAGCCCATGTTTGTTATAAATTGTAAGGGGCTTGGTTTTCAACACAAAAATTTAGTTCGTTAGTCTTTTGATTGTGGACCGTATCAATTTTTTCTCTTAAAAATCAGAGCCCAGTGGGATTTATTGTAACAGCTTCCGGACATGCAATGGGAAACAGGGGAAGTATGGTTTTCAGTTGCAGGGGCGTCAGATCAAATTCGGTCTGATATTCAGTCCGAGTTATTTGATCTGCGTCTAGATTCGTACACAATTGATCTATGCGAATGCTGAAACTATCAACGTGCATCTCTATGCATAACGAACGGCTCTGACCTCCAGGGGTGGACCTAGTGTAGTGCTGCCCCCCCTGGATTTTGAGTTTTAATGGAGATTTATCGATTCCGACTAGCTTTGCCCCTCCCTGAAATTTTTTTTGCTCCCCTCTGAATGTTTAATTGGTAATTCGGGTTAAATTTATAGTTAAAATTAAAATAATTTTTTTGAAATATGATTGATAATTATAATTGCAAGTCAGAATATCATAAATTACAAGTCAGAGCATTATTTTTTATCAAATACCCATTTAGTTAATGGATTTAAATCTGATTAGCTATTTAAACCTGATTCAATATTTTTTTGACCCCCCTCCCGACGAAAATCCTAGATCTGCCCCTGCTGACCTAATTAGACCGAATTTGGTTTGATACCCCATTGGACGGTCCCTGATTCTTTTGCGTTAAACCTAAATATTTAAAGCTATGCTGCTATGGACATACTATGAAGTAACCGATCTTTTATAGTTAGCATTTGGAAAAAAAAAAAACAAATATGGCATGAAATTGATTTTTTTTTTTTTTTTTAATATCACACAAGTATTTATCAAATTCTTGAGTGGTGCCCTTACTCGGCTAATATCCGCGTACCGGCTAACATTAAAATTGTTTTCAATTCCAACTCAGTTTTTTTTTTTTTTTTTTCCAAATGTCAAGTAAAAGAAAATCGGTGAAAGTAACTAAAGATACAGACCTAAATGCGATGTAGAATAATTTAAAGACCAGCAAAAAAAATCACTAGATAAGAGCAAACTAATACTTAATTATACTAAGATGGAACCAAGCAAGATCACTAATATCCTAGATCAACGACTACATAACTCCATATATACATATAATCATCTCATTCTATTATAAATTAGCATATGCTTCACTTAAAATTAGCAAGGAAGCACTTAACTATATTCTATGACTGAATAATTGGAAAAAAGAAAAGAAAAAAGAAACAGCTCTTAGAAGGCTAACAGGCACCTCCATTTTCGATCAAACATTCTTAAGTCGTTTTGCACTGAAACCTTCGGAGATGCTATCCAAACCCGAACCAATTGGTCTTTTTGCCCGAAAATCCGATTCATTGGCGAAATTCAGAGGAGATCTAATGGTCGGACACTGCAAAGAAAAACGAGAGGGTTGAAAAGCTTGAACAGGTGGTGGATTTCGCCATGTAGGCAGTGGCCCCGCAACCATAAGGGTCTGAAGTAACGGGCCCGCATTCATAACCGTCTGCATCAATTTTCCTTTATCTGGCAACGGTCGTTGTTTTGCCAACTCATCAATTATATAAGATCCATAATCATAACTAGCAGTAACACCAGCTGTAACAGCATTTGTAATATTGGAAGAATCTGCATGATAGAAGGATTCAACTGGAGATGAGACGTATGAATTGCGATTGTTGCGGGTTTGGGTGTCAGATAGGCTATCGGATTCGGTTAAACCTGAATTGACAGCTCCGGCTTGTGGCAGGTTTTTGGATTGGAGACAGGAGAGGAGTGTGTTGAGTTGCTCTTTCGATTCATCCCGCTCTTTTTTCGTTAAGTTGAGAAGATTGATTAATTTGTCGATTGTTTCATTTTTCTTTCTTATTTCTTCAGTAGCTGTTCTTTGAAAGGTTTCGAGCTCCCATGTCGTACGCAGTAGCTTCTGTTTTAGTTCATCTACATTCTGTTCACAAAAATGCAAAGTGAATAATTAGTTTAACAATGCTCTACTCAGTGAAAACATATTACAGCGAGTCTAATATTTACTGCTTTATGGCAGAAAATCATGAGAATAGAATTTGAAAAAATAAAAATTGCTAAGAAAACTAGCCAGGTTATAAGAAGGATATACAGAGGAAAAATATATTGTTTTGAATTTGTTTTGGTTGAAAGCTATATAAAGTTTTATTAAATATATATTATTCGAGATCTACAATACTACATGCAGTAAAAAAAATTCTCTATTTGGTGGTATATCAATCATTGGTGATGAAATTACTGTGGAAGTTCTGTTACAATAATTAGAAAAAGTAACTAGAAAGTATGCTAACAATTCCAAAATATCAAAATAGACCAAGTGATTTAATTTCCATGCCCAAGTATTATAGGTCAACATTTCACACTAACCTACTAGCTTAGGTGTGAATGCAACCAAATAAACTAAAGAACAAAAAATTTATGTAGAAGACCGCTTCTTACAGAAATGAATAAAGTAAGCTCGACATTATATGAGATAAAGTTTAATATTCCAACCCACCAGTCTCAGAAAATAGTAAAATAAAAGGAAAATAGTCCCATAATCCGATTAAAATACCCAACAAACAGTCGTGACAAGCACATCTCCTTGTCGTTTATTAAAAGAAAAGAAAAAAAAAATTAGAAAATTTGGATATTTTTCTATGTATCTACATTTTCAAGTCTTATCAATGCAACTCCCAAAGCGGACTACTGTTTGTGCCTAACCATTGAATTGCAACCCCCATAACATGAAACAGCACAAACTAGCCACTGACTAACTGACACGTGGAAGAATTGAACTGGAATTGTTCTCTCCCGTCACCGGCGCCAGCCGAGCCACTCGTCGCCATTTTAAGAATAATTTCTCTAGAGACACCGAAATAAACACACCACAAGAAATCCGACCTAGAGATAGATAGATATAGAGAGAGAGAGAGAGATCGAACCTGAGGAAATAGATCCTGGGGCCTGCCCCAAACAGAGCTAAACCCTTCCATGGCGAATTCTCCGTGGCTCCATGGCAGAGACTCGAGCGCCATCTCTTCTCTTTATCAGTTTTGAATTTCTCACTTTTTTTTTTATGTTAACCTACGTGGGGGATATATGAAGGTTTGTTTTGTGACTTTGTGCCGCTCAATGCAAGAAAATGAAATTAAAAAGAGAGGAGGGAAGGAGAAGTAGTGGAATAGGTTTTGAAAAATAGTTAATGGGTTTGAGGAGAAAGAAAGGGAAATAGCTTAATAGGCCAATAAATGCTTGCCATGTGAGGCTCCTCTCAATAATGAAATTAGGAACCTGGAAATTTCTCTCTCTCTCTCTCTCTCTCCGACTTTGGGTCCCACAAATGTTTGTCTTACTTGGTTGTCAAGGTGATTCCATCAAGATGCGATCAAGATTTGACGAGGATTAATATTGACCGTCTGATTTGAGATGAGCGGGACCCAGGCATGTGAGAACGCGTATCCTCTGCATTAACTCAAAAGGGAATCTTTTGAGTTAATAAACATCAACCGTCCGATTTGTTTTAAGATTCGTGTAAACGAGATCCGCACTAACATTGAAAAGCCCAATGTCATAAGTCGGAGCCGGATTGGCTCCGTTTAAAATCAAACGGTTAAGATTCATTAACTCAAAGATTCTTTTTTGAGTTAATGCCGAGGATACGCGTTCGGCATGTGAGAGGCACCGGAGCGCGCAGATGCAGATAAGTTGCTATTTGCACCGAATTGTGAAAGAGACGCTGCTAGTGCTACTAATACTATAGATAGATCTTTCTGTTTAGGAAGCTAATTAAGAGGTTTATGACTTATCCTTCCCCTCCATTTATTGTATTTGGAGCTTTCAAATTGTTATAGGTGCATTAAAATTGAGAATTATTGAACCTTAAAAAAGGAAAAACAGGATAATGTTAATGACAAAGGATGTATTTGATGGAATTTGCGAACCATATTTATATATTTTTTTTCATTTTATGAATACGGATACGGAGCAGATATCAGACATATCAAACAGATACAGATACGGATCCAAATCAGATCAGATATCTATTAAAATAATATTAAAAAATATTCAAGTTCAAAATATTAATCTAATTATAATGATGAATAACATAAATTTTTCATAATATATATTAAAACATATGGTATATATCTACTATTTGGAATTTCGGATATAAATAAATGAAATGTAAAACCATATCAATATTCTAATTCATACGAATTTTCGAATATCAGATATCCATATTTAAATTTCCAAATAACGAACCGAATACATATTAGATATTATCCATACCGTTTTCACCCCTAAATTTTATGGATGGCCTAAACCGGTCGAAAAAGAAAAGGGTTTAAATGTTTCTGTTTTTAAGCGCCTAGCTTCCTGACGCCTATAATTTTCAAATTTTAACAGCTCAAAAATAATACTCAAATATCAAATAAAGTTGTTAATTGTGATTCACACCACTTACAAAATCTGGATGGCTTTCTGAATTTCTTAGTTTCCATCAAAATAATACTAAAATACTATAATGTTATGTACGTATAGAGAAAGTAATATGAATACATTTAATAGTTTCATTTATTTCTTCATTTTTAAATGTTTATTATGAAGAACTTAAACACTCCTTTAAAAAATAGTAAATATATATCTCGTTTGCAATCATAAATGTTATGAAGTGGTAACGTTTTGTTATCTGTTAATCTTTGTGTTATAAAGAAAATTTTCAGATTTAATTGATTATATAAATGAAAATATGCTATTTCCATTATATCTAAATTTTAGAAAGTTGTTGAAGGATTTTGCGTTCATGTGCCGTATTGAATGGAATTCGTATCCGGTGTAGTACCGCAAAAGAGAATCTTTTAGAATGATTCCCTTTTGAATAGATCCGGACCATTCATTTAACCTGGCACGAATCTCAAAGTCCAATAATACTGCCCCCTACAGTCACCCGAATCTCAAACCGGCTGAGATTTAATCTCAAACCGTAAAGTGATTCGCATCCTCTGTAGTAATAGAGAGGATACGGATCCGTATTGAATGAAGCTCAAAATCTTAAAAAGCTACTTTTGGCCTCCAACAAGCATCCTACTACTAATACTTAAGAGGGTTGTTGCAATTGTTAATACAATTTTATTATCAGAAAAGGTTTCTATACCCAATCCTTTTTACCCAGTTTGTACCCAGACATTTCAGATAAGATTTCAACTGCTTTTAACCGTCAGCCTTTATGTTTTGTTTATTTAAGAATATTTCTCCGTTTCTAATTCCATATTTCCTTCTCTCTAAAACACCTATTATCTATTCACCCCTAAAATTCCAGCACCAATGCCACCTTAGTATCCATTTCCTCCTCTCCAAAACTGATCGTCATCGTCAAATCAATCAACGCTCCGATTAGACCATCTTCGTCTGATCAGATCGTCATCGTCATCATCCTTGTCAACGGTTCAACAAAACAGATCTATTTGTTTTAGTGCATGCGTTCTCTTTTTTTCTCCGCAATAAGATTTGGTGTTTAACATCCTCCGCTGAAATCAATTGATTTTTATAGAAAGTTTGGCATCTGGCGACGCTGATTGCTATAGCAGCAAATCATTTATTTTTTCGAAAAAGCTCTTAGCAGGAAATCAATTGATATACATTAATAGCTTGATTTTCAAAGGATCAAATCGCTAGAGGCTTATTCGTGGAACCGCATCACTTTCGCATCCAAGAGCTACTCGTCATGATTGAATTCGGTGAGTACAAGTAAAATTAGAAAGATATGAGTATTTTAAGGCTTTTCTCGGATATCAACATTTAGGTGTTGTTTTTTTTATTCTCCGTGCCATAATAATTTAATTTTTCCTTTGAAATCTCACACAAGTCATAATCAAAATTTTGTTATTGCGCTCTATGTATTCGACAAGCCATATCGCAACTGATCTGTTGCTTCTAGCGGATTCTGATATGATCTAGTAATACTTCGAGTCTAAAATAAGGTTCTTGATCTGATCGGGATTCTTGATCAGAAAGACAGATCAGGCCATCGGTCGGCTCAAATGTCGCCCTATCTACTCTCTTGTGACCTAATTTCACTTTCCGGTCTAGCGAAGATCCTCACGTGGTGGCGGTTCATTGGCGGACAGATTTGCAATTCTCGCGTGGCTATCGTCGATTTTAGGTACAAGATCTTAAAATCCTAGTTACTGATCTCTTCTTCTCTTGTCCTGACATACTCTTGCTAATTTTTTTTTCTAATAAAGAGATGGAAATAGAAGCTATGATTCGTAATTATTTTAAAATTGTTTAAAATTGTTACAGTATTGGTTTAGAATTGTTACAATATTGGTTTGCATTTGTTACAGCATTTGTTACAGTATTTGTTTGCATTTATTACATTATTGGTTTGCAATTGTTACAGTATGGGTTTGCATTTGTTACAGTATTAGTTTGCATTTGTTACAGTATTATTTTTCATTTGTTTAAGTATTTGTTATTGATCTTCATAGATCTAAATAGATTACTTTTTCAACGTCAGGTTAAGAACCTGGCAGATCTAATCTGAAACCTAATTAAACTGAATATGCATTTGACTTGTTCGATAAAATTCCTAAAAGAAATTGTTAGAACTCTGACTTGTTTTGATTTTTGTGATTAACGATTGACAAATTTAGATATGAATCTGAATAGATATATTTAGATCCGTGATTATTAATTATTTTTACTTAGTTGTACAAGATTATTTATCTAAATGATAGATTCTGATATGATCTGGTAATACTTCGAGTCTGATCTGATATGATTTAATATGTTAGCTGTCAACTTGTTGTAGCATTAATTTATATTTGTTATAGTATTGGTTTTCATTTGTTACAGTTTTGTTTTACCTATGTTACAGTATTAGTTTTCAAATTTAATAGTATTATTGAATTATTATGTTTCAGTATTGGTTTCCATTTGTTACAGTATTGGGTTTAGATTTGTTATAGTATTGGTTTTATATTTGTTACAATATTGGTTTGCATATGTTATAGTTTTGTTTTACCTTTGTTAGAGTATTGGTATCCATTTGTTATAGTATTGGGTTTAGATTTGTTTTAGTATTGGATTTAAATTTGTTACAGTATTGGTTTCAATTTGTTATTTGTTTTACCTTTGTTACAGTATTGGTTTTCATTTGTTCCAGTATTGAATTTAGATTTGTTGTAATATTTGGTTTAGATTTCTTACAGTATCGATTTGCATTTGTTACAGTTTTGTTTTACTTTTGTTAGAGTATTGGTCTTCATTTGTTACAGTATTGGGTTTAGATTTGTTGTAGTATTGGGTTTAAATTTGTTATGGTATTGATTTAATTTGTTACAGTTTTGTTTTACCTTTGTTATAGTATTATTTCCATTTGTTACAGTATTGAGTTTAGATTTGTTGTAGTATTGATTTAGATTTGTTATAGTATTGGTTGTCATTTGTTATAGTATTTGTTTGCATTTGTTACAGTATTGGTTTTTGCAGAATTATTTTCTTTGTAATATTTGTAGTTTTAATTGTAAGATTTGTTATATTTTGTATTGCAAGAAGATATATCAAAAGAGCGTCTTATTCTAGCGATGAAACTTCTTACGCATCCGAACAATGAATATCAAATAAGTTTAGTCTAAGAAATTTGTTTCAAAATTTGTGTTTGTTGTTTGCTGGAGAAAGTTTGTTATTTGGACAAAGTTTGTAATGTTGTTTGCTGGAGAATGTTTCTTGGACAAAATATTATTTTTCTAGTTAGTTTATCACTGTGAATATCGTTGTGGATTGGACAAAGTTATGTTTGTTTATAATATTTGTTAGAGTTTTGATTGTCATTGTTACAGTATTCATTTTATATTGTTTTTGTTGTTATTTTTGCAGTTTACGTAGCTATTTTTTGCCATATTCAATTTTGATAGTTTGAAACTGTAATTTTTAGATATTATTTAAAAAAATAAAAAAATGAGAAATTTAAAAAAATACGAAAAAAAGTAATATTGAAAACTTCTAGAACGATAGAAAAAACTTTGTAAAAAATAAAAACTTCTAGAAGGGAAAAGTACACAAGTTGTCAGTTTTTAAAGTACAATAAAGTACAGTTAACTGTCATTAACTATCAAAGTACAACAAGTTGAATGTACAAAGATGTTGGAAGTTGTTATTTTTTTTAAAATTGATCCCATCTTTTACAGTATTCGATATTGTCTGTTACAGTATTTATATTTTATAGTTACAGCATTTCTGCCAGTCAAATGACAGTTGATTTGGGTAAAAAGTGGGTACAAATCCTTGGGTACAATTAGAAGGATCCTTTTATTATAGACTTGTATGTGAAATAAAAAATTTCTTTATAACACACAATAAATATGTCATCCAGATAATTTATTATAATAAATAGATTAAGTCTTCGTTACTACATTATTATTGTCACAGAGAATTTTAGTACTACAATCATTACATGTACATAAGTTGTTTTGGGTAGGCAGACCAATAATTACAAATATTTCGTTAATTAGTGAATGAATAATGCGATGTGACTAATACGTCCTGATTTGATCATATTGTATGATTAAGATTAAATTTTACATGACACGATGTCACATGATTAAAATGATGAAAGATAATCACATTATATACATCGTACTATACGTGACACGATCAATGTGACGTAGATGATTGTTTTTTAAGTTTTAAGCTGGTTCAAAGAAAGTAATAACAAAATATACTTAAAAAAATAGATAAGAAACTATCACAAAATAAATTATAGTTAAGAAATAATGTTGGTGCATAGTATTATAAATACACATGCACATATTTTCGGATGGCTATTATGTTTGCACTATTTTCAACTTGTTCGTGTAGATACCGTTACATACGTTATTGTTGTTGTTTCGTACATCTGACATGAGAGCAGAGAAGAAAGTTACTACTCCAATAACTAGACGAAGAATTCTACAGTGCGTCTAGTGGTAAATTCTATCTAAAATTTTATTTTCAAATATAAATAATTACTGAACTAAATTAAATTATTGCATCTATGATCTACTCGAATTTCCAACAAATACTTGTGTCTACTACTTACAAATTGAATTTTTTTTTTAAGGTTGATACTTGGATGAATAAGAGTTGGTGTTTGCCTACTAATAAATGTTTCTTTTCAAAGTTATTAGTCTGCCAAAAAGCCACGGACACGTGTCAGTTCCTTATTGGAGAAACATTTGAACGGTTGAGATGTAGAAAATTATGCTTCTATTACTATTACTATGAAAGAATAGCAGCAGGTTTGTTTCCACCACCACATAATCTTATGATTTTTTTTTTAAATAGAACTAAAAAAAAAATTAACCAAAGTAACCAAGTGGGAAAAAAAACTACAAAAATAGCCTCCATCGGTTTGGGAAACCGGTGAAGATTTTATGGGCTTTGCTACGCCGGTTTGGGAAACCGGTGTAGGCATTTTCTACTCAGCCGGGTAAAAAAAATTCTCCACCGGTTTGGGGATCCGGTGTAGCAAAGCCCTTTTATGCCACAATGCTGCTTTGGGAAACCGGTGGAGGCTATTTTTATAAAATTCTCAGGCGCAATGCTGCTTTGGTTAATTTGTTTGAAATGAGTTCTATTTAAAAAAAAAAAAAAAACTAATCTTATCATGTTATTGAGAGAGCATTAATTGATACTCTATCATTTATTTGTATGTGTTGGCTTTCTGATGAGATTTGAGAGAATGAATAAATTATTGTGGTATAATTTTATTTTATAAAGAGGCTAAAAATACAAATACAAGTATTTATAAAAATTATAATGCAAAAAATAACATTGTTAATTTTTAATTTGTAGGTGAATACTTCTAGTTCCATCTCTATCTATTAAGCGGGAACCATGACGAAAAATAGAATTTCTTCTTTGAAATTCAATGATGTTACCAACAAACTATTCCATTAATTATTTTGGGGAATTACCTCTTTCATTACAAAGTGCATCACAACCTATTTAAACTTAGATACTATTTAATTTACTTACTTTTTTTTACTTTGACTACTATTTTATTAGCTATTATGCACTTATTAATATATGTCTTTCTTGGCAATATTTAAGAACGCGTATCCTCTGCATTAACTCAAAAGGGAATCTTTTACGTTAATAAATCTCAACCGTCCGATTTGTTTTAAGATTCGTGCAAACTAGATCCGCACTAATATTGAAAAGCTCCCTATGTCATAGGCAGGAGCCGGATTGGCTCCGTTTAAAATCAAACAGTTGAAATTCATTAACTCAAAAGATTATTTTTTGAGTTAATGCCGAGGATACGCGTTCAATATTTAATTGACGATTCAGCTTGATTTTCCACATTGTATAGCTGTTAGTGCAGCACTTTTAGAAATCAATGAGACCGAATTATTGATTCCGCACCATTAATTTGTCCCTTGCAATCCCATTTATTTTTCAGCAAAAAATTTATCATTATTTTTGATAAATTATTTATTTTTTAAAAATAAAAAAATGTAAAAGTAGTCTATATCAAGATTGTTAGATTCAGTTTTTTTTTAAGCAATCAGCTTAGGGATTAGCAAGTAACTAGAAAATGGCGTAAGAACTGAGGCGACGAAAATAGTAAAAAGGCACCAAATGCACGCATCAAATGGTAATGAGAAGACAAAATTATGGACTCTATATCCCCTACACTCATGCCTAAAGTAGGCTTGTGATATAAAAATCATTACAAATCCTTTATTTTCACATAATATCAATATTTTTTTAATTTAAGAGAGAAGACTTGATCCAACTTTTACAATTGCAATGTCACGGTGGATTGAATTTGGACATCTCGTAACCAAACAAACCAGTACACTATAAGCCATTAACCATAGTAGTATAGTACCAAGACCCATTAAAAAAATCATAATTGGTTAATTAGGGTTTATATTTGGTAGTTGATCAATCAGGCTTTAATAGTTACAAGTGACCAATTAGACACGAGCATTAACAAAAAAGTCTATATAATGATACAATATGTTACAACATTCAGTTTTATAATTTTTAAAGTCCAAACAGTTGATCCAAATCTTTCAACATGATCTTTATATTAAAATGTGCTTTGAGACCAAATTTTATATTTTTTTTATTTTTTTACTATTTATTAAGTATTTTACAAAACTGCTGTTTTTAGACAATTCTGAGCCACTGAAAAAAGCAGTTTTGTAAAATACTTAATAAATAGTAAACAAATTCAAAAAAAAAATATAAAAATTGATCTCAATGCATATTTTAATGTAGAGATCACATTGAACGGTTTGGATTGACTGTTTGGACTTTGAAAATCATAAAATCGAATGTTATAACATGTTATGAAATCCAAAATATTGTAAGTGGATCCCTCCTCATATTATATATCATGAATTAAGTCATTCTTACTTAAGGGTCTTGTTAATGGTCACACTCATACTTTTTAGATGTCTTTTTCATTAATTAAATTTGTATCTTGATAAGACTCGTCACTATCTTTACATATGCATATTTTTTCATGAATTAAGTTATACTATTTTTTTTTCAAAATACCAAAACATTTTTATTCACAAAATTATTCCCATACTATAAAAACCTCTGTTTTAGTTGATCTATTATTTTTCTAATCTTAACTGACATTCTAAAAACTGATAATCAGTAAAGTGATATTACATATATCAGTGCATTTAATAATACAATTATTATTCCACTAGATAATAATTTGTCTTTCCAATTTTTTTTCCTTTTATTTTACCAATTAAAATATCCCACCCTGCATAATTAATTTCCTCAAATTAAGATTCAGAACACTTGTACCAGTTTGAGAATGCTCACATCCTCTTAAATATCCTGCATTCATTGCATTTGTCACAATTTTGTTTAAAACAAGATTCTAGGCAATTGATATGGGTAGCAAGCATTTAACCAGTGTTTTGAAATTCGGTTCTTATTCGGTATGCGGAAGGCCACTGCATACTGCATATACGGTACGCAGCCGCATATGCGGATTATTATTCGGATTTATATATACGGATTTTAAATGAAAATTCGTATATATAAACAAGTATACAGTAATATGTGGTATGTCACTGTTAGTATACTCTAAATTTGTATTTTTATCCCTGTCAATATACTCGAAACTGGTAATATGTGATATAAATTACTATTAATATACTTTAAACCGGTGTTTTATCACTATTAATATACTCTAAATCGGTAATATGCTCTAATCTTCATATTCGGACCGAATATAGATTTTTTATTCGGATTGCAACTGAATAAAAATATTTGGCCGAATAGACCGAATTTTAAAACACTGATTTAACCAACAAAAGAGGAAAAGAGAGAACCATTGACATTTATGAAATGACAAATTTACCCCGCAGAAAAAACGAGGCCTGGTCGGGCACTTAGGCGACCGTTGCTTCCCGCCATTTCCGAGCTTTAGCCTCCATATACTACACAACCGCTTTCAACTGTCAAACCTAATCATGTGCGTTTTGTTGAGGCAACTATATGTGTTTTGGAATTTGGACCTATATCTCTATTCTTTATTACTCATGTTTCTAATTATTGTGATTTATCACTAGTATAATAAAAAATGTTAAGTCAGTTAACGGGGAATAGGGGGTGGTAAATTCAGCCCGACATCTAGTATGAAACCGAATTGAACTAGGCAAACTAAAGTTATAAATCGGTTTCAAAAATAGAACCGAAATGAACTAAAGTTTTATTTCGGTTTACTCAGTTTGTTCAGTTCAAACCGAAATATATTATTATTTTTGTTTTTGTTTTGTAATAAACCAAAGTATATTAAGAAATAAACCGGAATATTAAGAAATAACCGAAGTATTTAAAGTAATTTATTAAGAAATAAATCGGGGTATTGAGAAAGAAACCAGGACGGTCTGGACCAAATTCGTAATATATAAAAGTTCTGTTGGTTCGGTTTTAAAAATTTTCAAACAGAACCGAACCATTAAACCGAAGAAACCGAACTGTTTGAACCAATCTTATTCGATTCGGTCCAAAACCGATTAAACCGGACCCAATAAACACCCCTACCGACACCATGTTTGAGTGGTTTGAGTAGTATTAAGATTCGCACATATTTGATCCGTAAGAATTTTGATGCAAATTGAACGATTCTGATCAAACATTGATCGGACAATCCTCATTCTATACACGAATTAAATTGGCGGAATTGAGTGAAAAAAAACATAATATAGTTGTTAAATAAGTTGTAATTAAATGGAATAAAATGTAATTAATAACAAAATGATAAAAGATGAATAAAGTGCACATTTTTGTAACCAAATCCCTCAATTTTAGAATTAGATTTTTTTTTTTTAATTTCAAACGGATGTAATGTATTGTTCTATGAGGGTAGAGGGATCAAATCGAACTGTTTTTTTTTTAATAGAAATTATGAAGTCACAATAAAAGATTTTTCATTGACTTTAGAATTAAATCTATTCCACTCTGATGAGCAAATTAAAATAAAATGAAACATAGTTATCTATTGTAAGGGGCAGACTTAGACAGAGCCAGAGAGGCCTTCAATTTTGAAATTTTATAGAGATTTATAAGTCCAGACCAACTTTGTTCTTTTCTGGAAAAAATTGTTCCCTCTGGAATTCTGATATGTAATTTGGATTAAATTTAGAGTTAAAATTAAAATAAATTTTTTAAATTCGGATTGGTAATTAGAATTAGAAATTAGAACATTAAAAATTAAAAGTCAGAGTATTGAAAACTAAAAATTACAATATTGTTTCTTATTTAGTATCCAATTAGTTATTGATTTTAAATTATATATTAGCTGTTTAAATCCCACTCCCAACCACCCACCCACACACACACAAATCCTAGATCGGCCTGGTCTAGGGGTGCAAACGGATCGGATAATATCTCATCGTATCCAAAAATTTGATATGGATATCCGATATCCGAATATCCGTGCAGATACAGATACGGATATAGTTTTGAATTTTAATTATCTGTATCCGAATAGTAGATATATACCATATAGTTTAATATATACTATGAAAATATTTATGTATATATTTACGGATATCCCATATCCGATCCGTATCCGTATCCGTATCCATATCCAAAAAATAAAAACATATACGGATATGATTTTACCACTATCCGATCCGTATCCGATCCGGTTGCACCCCTAACCCGGTCTATTGTCTATTCCTAACTTCATTTCATTCTCGTTCTCGTCTAACATCTTACTGTATGGAACCAATTAACATTCTGTAGTTTATAAACTTTTGTTTAGAAAAAATATCAGATGCTAAATCCAGCATTTTGATAATATTTGGATATCCAGTAATTGCTTAGCTCAAATGATAATATTAAATTGTCGCTCATGTGAAATATATAGTAAAGTTTTCTATCTAATCTTTCATTATAAAATAACTAAAAGAAAACGCATTTTAGACAGGCAAAATATGTTATCGCGGGTCCATATCCTCTCAGGTACCCGAAATGAGTACAATACTCTCAGCCAGTCAAAAGATAACTAGAAGAGTTCAATTATTTTTATTTTCTATGTTAACTTCATTCTTTTTTATTTTTTAATAACAAAAATTTAAAACTTATATGTCAAAATAAAATTACTAGATGTGATTTATATTATTTTCTCTATATGAATATAATTTTTTTTTATCACTTTTCGAGTTTATTTTATATGAATCAATAAATTGAAAAATTAATGTCTATAATTGTATCATTATTGATGTATTTTTGAAGCTCTTGATACCGATCAAAACATAGTCGAAATGTCGTAATCTTTCATATTTGTAAAATTGATATAGATCAAATCTAACTGTTTCATTTTGACATTTGATTTTGAAAATTTTAAATTATTAATATTTAAAAAATAAAAGCGTAATAGCTAGAGACACAAAAAATAAATTCATTTTAACCCTTTGACAATACAATGCCTATTTAAATATAAGAGGTCTATTTTGAGATTCGTACTATATTAATACTGACGACTCAGATCTCATTGTATTGAACTGGATCTGAATTCCCTCCGCCAGAATTTTTCTTGCACTCAAGACTCAGTGTCTCAGTACATTCCTGATTAATATAGACTTGTTTTTCTTGAAGTTGGGATTCAGTCTGAGTAGTGGCCCATTATAATTAATTGAACTAGAAGACAGACATCAGTTTGAAAGCCCCATTACCATGCCACGTATACCTACTTTATGGTATTTATAAGTAGCTTTTTGAACCTAAGAATCTATATTCATTTGCCATTTATCTTATTAGCCAGCATCTAGTAGCATTAAAAGACCGCAGTAAAACACCTTAAACTTACAAAACTCATCGTGCGGTAAAAGTTTACGCGGGCAGATTCAGTGTATACCGGGAAAGAGGGTAATTGTCTCTTTGAAAAGTAATTTTCACTTGATAGATTTGAACTAATTTGTTTCTTCTAAAAATCAATTTCTTTTTATTATTTTAATTGGTTTTAATATATATTAAATTTTTTTGTTTTTTGTTTTTAGTTACTATAATAGAATATTTTTTTTATGTTTTATTATGTAAGAGCTATTTTTGTTATTTTTAATCTAATTTTCAATTAGTTAATGGATTTGAATCTGATAAGCAATTTCGATCCGATTTCTTGCCCATCTTGGTAAAAAATTTTGGATCTGTTCCTGAAAATTTATACTCTTTATATTTCGATTTGAGTTGACAAAAGTTACTGAAAATCGTTGAATTTGTATAACGACTTCACCTCTTCTCTCTTTCTTTCTCTTCATGTTCCTCTCTAATTTTTCTCTTATGTAACTATAATAATTGCGTTTTGGAACTAAGTCTTCAAGTGGATTTATACAAATGATACTTCAACTTATTTATCATTTTGATTTTAAAATTTATAAAAACATAATTTTAGCTCTTAAAATTTTAATTCAGGTCATATTGACTCTATCATTATCGCTGGTTAAAAAACTAGATGAAGATTCACATAATTAACAATTTTAAAGATCGAAATGATGTACTTTCAACATTTTAGAATTAAAATTAACTGAATAATAATTTAAGGATCATCTACAGGCACGAAGACAAATTTTCAATTCATGAGAATCAAACACACAATAAGAATAAATCATATATATTTTTTGAACAAAATATATATAAAATTAATTTTACAGTACTCATAGTATTTTACTTTAAACTATATAATAAAAGAGGAGGGATCCGCTTACTCTAAACTATATTAATTTCTCTTGACTGAAAATACAATTTTCTGTTTTTGTAAATTTCATAGATTAAATCAAATGGAAATTTTATTTTCATGGTAATTTTAAAAAAATAAATAAGGATGCTAATTAGAATAAGGATGTTTATCATGAGGTGGGACCCAAATATTAAGGGAAGCACATGGATGGCAATTAGGTGTGCGGCGCTCTACCCCTAAAAGTTTCTCTTGCTTTCTATTGGCTAACGTGTCGTCGCCGAAAAAAATATATGAGATACGGCGTAGACACGACAAAAGAAGAAGACACGTGGCAACTGTCCTGATGAGAGATGCATGAACAATTAACAAACAACATGTCATAGGATCTGATTTTCTGTGATGATTATAACAAAATTTTAGTACATGTTAAAAGTCTATATTAATTAGTAAATAATTATGGATAAAGAGAACACCAACCCTTCTTTTACTTAGTAATTAAAAGTTTGTTTATTTAGAAGAATCTTAAATTGAAGTTAATTTGGTTAAATTCGTTCTAAAGCCACATTATATGTCATGCAGTTTGACGCCACAAACGAACAATTTATGGCTAATGGCATGTGCCTCAGAGCTATCTGACCGTTGAAATATATATAATGTTGGATTTACAATTTTTGTATTAACAATCTAGGGGTCTAGTAATGAGCTTTAAACTTGGTGCCTTAGTTTTTTTTTAGCAAATTTTGTTGAATTTACAACCATATATTTTTCAACAATAGTAGGCTAGTAGACATATGAGACACCGCAAGACTATCTCTTCATATTAATTACCTATATATTATTATTAGGCCGGCTGCTTTGCTTAGGATGCAATTTGGATAGGCCTAACATGTCTATGGATACTTGTACATGTATGCGATATAATGACAATTCAAATTTAGATTCAATTTTTTTTTTTTTTATTGAAGAAATTAATTCAAAGGAAAAAAAAAATGGTTTCTAGAAGAAGTCTTTTTCTTGCATTGAGAGTAGGTCCGATGGGTATCGAACCTACTTTGGTTCAACAGTTCAGTGACCATTAAATTTGTTTTAAGATTCGTGCGCAATGCTTAAAATTTCGTGCACATCTGTTTTGGTTTTCATGTGCACAAATCTTAATATGAATCGGACAGTCATAAAGCTCGTTAAATCTAAAAATAGATCCAATGAACATCAGACCCACTCCGTTCTCCTTTTTATTGGCTTTGTTAATTTCTTATTGCACATGACATGTCCTCCTATGTCCTGACACCCGTTTAGTATGAACTGATGAAAGGAGCAAATTAAATGATGTATATAGATATAGACCAACTATAATATTTTTATTGAAAGAGGAGGGATCTAAGTTACACCTTTTTTTTTGACACATTTTGACACTTACCATTTTCAAAGTCCAAATAGTCGATCCAAACCGTTCAACATGATTGATATACTAAAATGTGCTTGGATATCAAATTTTATATTTTTTGGAATTTTTTTACTATTTATTAAGATGGTTACAAAATCGTTGTTTTCGGACCATTGAAAAACAACGATTTTGTAACCATCTTAATAAATAGTAAAAAAATTCAAAAAAATGTAAAATTTGATCTCCAAGCACATTTTAGTATATCAATCATGTTGAACAGTTTGGATCGACTATTTGGATTTTGAAATCGCAAAATTAACCTATAAAAAAAACGGTGTCATGATGTGTCAAAAAAAATGGTGTAATTGGATCCCTCCTCTTATTGAAATATAAAGGAAATACTATAAGCTGTACCAATTTTGATAACACAAGTATCATCATAATAGTTTGAAGTACATGTTAGTTAAGAAGAGAAACAATGACACAGATCTACAACAATTGAAATACTGGTAATTAAGTTCAGAAATTTTCAATTACAAAAGATCTACAACAATTCAAACAGCTTCAATCAAGAAGCATGTTTATTCGTCTACTCTGATCTTTACAAATGTTTTACAAACATGACAATAGTCACAATAAACAAGAGACTAATGCATCTCAAATTCTCAACACAATCTAAAACTAAATTTGTTCAAAAAATGGTCCTTTCGCAACATTCGACTCCGGCTAGCACCTTCAATTTTGCTTCATCAAGGACTTAATACAAAATGTTCGACCATATTTTTGTTCCCCGGCATGTGCGCAACATCATCTGTGCCAGTGCCACACATTCAAACTCAATCTCCACTCAAAAAGTTCGTAACCGCTTCGCACCGCAATCGGTATATCGTTCATCCAATGGAAACATGATTTGCCTCTTTGTGCACAATTGTGACCCATGGGACCCACCCACCTGAATCTGCACAGGTGGATTTCGCCACCTTGGCAACGGTCCAGCCACCATTATAGTCTGTAGTAGCGGGCCCGCGTTCATGACTGCGTGCATTAGCATTCCTTTTTCTGGCAATGGTCTCTTCTTTGCTAACTCGTCTATTATAACCGACCCATAATCAAATTTTGTAGCAGCAGCTGTACCAGTACCAGTACCAGTACCAGTAGAAAAAGTAGCAGCAGTGGTAATATTGGAAGACTCGGCATGATAAAAGGATTCGACTGGAGAAGAGACATGCGAGAGGTGGCTGATGCGGGTTTGGGTGTCAGATTGGCTATCGGATTCAGTCAAACCCGAATTGACAACTGCAACTTGTTGCTGTTTCTTGGATTGGAGAAATGAGAGGAGTGCACTGAGTTGATCTTTCGTTTCATCTCGTTCCTTTGTGGTTAACTTGACTAGTTGGATTAGCTTGTTTATGCTCTCTTCTTTTTTCCTCATCTCCTCTTTTGCTGTTGATCGAAGGGTTTCAAGTTCGATTGTGGTTTGTAAGAGCTTCTGTTTTAGTTCCTCTGTGCTCTGTTCAAATTGAGACAATTTGAGTTAGATTCAGATAAGGGGAGGTTTGTGCCTTGTAATTAAGAAAAAAGGTTGTTTAAAGAATATATATAATTATAAAAATCTAATATGCTTATTACTGCAAAATCGGAAGGAAAATAAATAGAATTTAATTTTATAGCTTACAAAGTATAACTCATTAGTTTCGTTCAGTAAATCATGTAATAAAAAAAAGCACACAGATATTAATTAACCTAAAAGTTATTCGTTGATTTTCTTTCATTTTTCTTCGTTTTTTTTTCTTTGCCTTTTCTTCTTCTTCTTTTACTTTTTTGAAAAGGAAGGGCATGGACAATCAATCACGCTTCCAGCACAGTGACAGATAGCTATGCCCTATGCTTGTCTATTTATGTTTCTTTTACTTTTTCTCAAAAACAGAGACTACTCAAAGGTAGCAAATTTTGACCAGAGTAACTCAAGTAAAAAAAAAAACACGGATACGATAATTTTCTCTCTTCTAGCGATGAAAAACTGTGCCTATTATGGTCAAACAAGAAGTGGTGAAAAAGGAGAAAATAAATAACCTGAGAATAGTGATCATTATTATTGTGACCCCAAAATGAAGCAACCCCATCCATGGCAAAGTCTCCTATACCCCATGGCAACGACTCAAGAGCCATTTTCTTCTTTCTCTTTTTCTTTCTTGTTAGAGCAGAGAGGAGAGGGAGTTGTGCTTTGACAAGAGTAGCTATATATAATGGCTCAGGACTCAGGAGAGATGTCTTAGGTTTTCTTTTAAATTCAATAAATGAGCGAGAAAACAATGGGAATGTTGAACGAGTCAGTAAGTGCTCGCCATTTGGGTAACCCTGTCTTTTAATTAATCAAATAACAAAATTAGCAGGAATCTCTCTTTTCTGTGGGACCCGGCTTTTTTGTCTTTTCAGACGGATGGCTACAAAATGGAAAATTGTTCACTAAAAAGGAAAAAAAATGGAGAAGTATTTCATGGCTTCTTATTGCACCCTATCAAGAGATTTTTTTTATAAACCATAAATAAAAAAGTCAAAGTTACGAAACTAACATGATTACGCTAAAATTTCGAAAAACTATAAAAACCGAGAGTTGAACTCGGTCTGGAAATTTTTTTCTTCTCAAAACTGAAATTAAGTTTCGGTCTCTAGCTAAATTTTACAAAAAATCCATCGGACTGACTCAGGACCGAAATTTTTTTTCGGTCTCACAGTCACTCAAGACTGAAAATTAGATTCGGTCTCTGCTGAAAATTAACCCTCTCATGATTAGGTAACATGTAACATATGCAGTATATTTTCATTTTTTTTTCATTTGATTAGGTAACATGTAACATATGCAATATATTTTCATTTTTTTATTTTTTTTTATTTTCAGTTGATTCGGATCTTCTTTCTAGTGAGAAAATTATGAATACACTCCAAAATATTATCAATACACTACAAAAAATTTCATACTGACGAAAATTAAGACCAAGCAAAAATTCATACTGACGAAAAATATTTCAATTAAAGCCGGCCATATTTAGGTAACATATGCAATATATTATACATGTTATTCAAACATTAGTACTAACATCCATACAAATTATCATAATCTTATAAAATCATTCATAAATTTTGTACGAAATTTAATAAAATAACTTACATACCGTTTTAACAATGCCGTCATGAACTATCACCTCATAAGTGTCCGTTTTAACCCCACCTATTCAGGCCTCCGTCATGACATTGTGCCCATTTATGAAGTTGCAAATGCTCTTCTTCGAGATTTTGCACCCTTTAATAAAAAAAAAATTAATCAAAGTTATAACCAATTAATCAAAAAAATAATAATTACCAAGACCGAATTAAAATTTCGGTTCCAGCATGGACCGAAATTTTAATTCGGTCTTGGGGGTGGTTTGCAGCACAAAATGTTACACAAATAGGGGTGTGAATAGGGTGTGATTAGGTGTGGAAAGGAGTTAAAAAAATTGAAAATTAATGGGGACCGATTTTTATTTTCGGTCTGGGAAAGAGAGACCGAATTCAACTCTTAGTTTTTATGGTTTTTCAAAATTTCACCATAATCATATTGGTTTCGTAACTTTGACTTTTTTATTTATGGTTTATAAAAAAAAACTCCCCAATCAAGAGGTCTTAACGGAGCACAATACAGAGCAATTTTGGTTTCATACAGCGCACACACTATAGAATCAAAACAGATTTGTATTTGATTTGTGATCTTTACTAAAAAATTGACTTGGGTTAGTGACATTATTGTATTTCTATATTCTAATTTGGATGAAGACATTTTTGTTAATTTAGTTGTATTTTTTTTCTCCCAAAAACTATTAGGCAATTCATGTCGTTAGCAAAAGTTATTTCCATAAGAGCATAACATACATTTTTTTAATTAATTAAAAAATTATTAACGATAGCAAAATATATTCATATTATCATTCTGAGACACCAAACACACTTATCTTTAATGCGTGTACCGATAGAAAAGATATATACATGCAAAGTTTTAAGAGTCTGATCGAAACAATTAAAAGTCGTCTTGCTTAAAAGGGTGAGAATCATATAAAAGACTCAGAGGAAAATTGAAACAAGAAGGTTATTTGTACATTTAATGTTCCCTAAAACACTAGTCAGTTGCATTTCTTATGTTATTCCAAGTACCTGGAACCGACTCCACTGCTCATCAAACGGAAGAGTAGGATTCTGTTTGTCTTAATCTAGCCGTTCATCTACGTTGAGATTCGTGCATTAAAAATTCAACAGTTAGATTTAGACAAACACGGTCCTGCTCTCCTGTTTGGCAGGCAGTGGAGTCGGATCCCCAAGTACCTACCTACAAGGAGGCACAAAAATGAGACTGAAATTTCGGACTTCAAATTCGGCTAAGTTCGGTTGAATATTGGTCAAATTGAACTAACAAATGATACAAATAAAATAAGATAATGGAAGAAAATTAGAACGAATATATTCTCAATTTTAGGATGTATGAATTAGGTATTTAGTAGCCAGTAAGAATAGAATAGAAAAACAAAATTATTAAACAATGTGGACATACTTTTTATTATGAAAATACATATTATCTTTATAAAAAACTTTTTTTTAATCAATGAAATTGGCAGTGTTCTCACTGTTCTTCAATAAAGAAAACACATATTCTCTCTCTTTTTTTTAAACTTTCGCAAAAGCTGCGAAGTTGTGAGGAAAAATCAGACTCTCGATCTTTGGTTACAACAGTCTTGTAATTTTTTTCTGGCTAAAAATAAATAAAAGAAAGAAATAACTCAAATAATTAACAATAGACATAGCGTGATATGACTAAAAAAGAATCTAAAACCAACAACTTTTAGCTAGAATATAAATCACTATTATCATCATCTTTTTAACCAATGTATAATTATTATTTGGTGCAACGATACCCGGTCAAATCAAGATACAGTGCTGTCACATGCAAACATTATCCTTACAGAAAAAAAAAGACGTGAAACAGATACGTTTTTAAGGTTAAATTTTACATATAATTATGTTTTAAATATTTCTAGATATTCACCGATAAACAAACGGTTGCATCCCGCGTAGGTTGAAGTCAAATTTTCATAAGACAGCTTTTGTCTTAGATACCAACCTAATCATATGTATTCATGTGCATTCTCACCCCACCAATCATGAAATTCAGCTATGAAATCCGATTTTGTAATGTAATAATTAATAGATCATATTTTATTTAACGCAACCAGCAGATGCCACGTATAGCGCTGTGAGGTGAGACACCGTCTTTGGTTTTTTCATCATAAATTGGTGATTGGTTATGTAAGCCTTGAGCTTAGGGAATCTGTTGAACTTAATTTTTTTTTTTTTGAGAATAACCCGTAGGTAATCTGTTGAACTTGTTCATATATCGCAGAGGGGATGTATCTATCTCAACCAGACAACCACCATTTATTAAAAATAAAATAAACTAAGAAGCGCCGTATCTAGCAGACTAGCATACTATGGCAAGGTGCTAAAAGACAACATTAAATGGAACCGTATAACACCTCGAGCAAATAGAACAAAACATTTACATCATATATATATATATATATATATATATATATATATATAGAGTAGAACTAGGGTGCTCCTAAGTTCACCAAACTTCTTGTGAACTTGACTCTAAAACTTATCGAATCGATTTTAAACGATAAATCCAAACTGTTGAAACCCTTCTACCTAATGAGTGATGCGTCTACATGTGAAAATTCTAAAGTTTCGAATTAATTTAATATAGAGTCAAGTGGTCAAAAGTTTAAGGTTTATAAATTAATTTTAATGCATTCATTTTTTGGACTCCTTTGACCACTTGACTCTATATTAAATTAATTCAAAACTTTAAAATTTTCACATGTAGACGCATCAATCATTAGGTAGAAGGATTTCAATGGTTTAGATTCATCGTTTAAATTCGATTCGATATATTTTAGAGTCAAGTTCACAAGAGGTTGGGTGAACTTAGGAGCACCCTAGTTCTACTCTATATATATATATATATATATATATATATATATTTTGAGTAAATCTAGGGTGTGACGTGCTCACCAAGAGGGTTTGGTGAGCACAACTCCAAAAATACACCGGACCGGCTTCAAATGACGAATCCAAACTATTGAAATCCATGTACTTCGTGGGTGATGCATGTACATGCAAAATTTTGGACACTTCGAATTCATTTGCTACGAGGTCAAGCGGTCAAAGGAATGATGAAAAATGAATATATAAAACAACTAATAGAATAACTTATTAAAAGATTCATTACTTCGACGGCTTGATCTCGTAGCAAATGAATTTGAAACTTCCAAAATTTTGCATGTACATACATTACTCATGAAGTACATGAATTTCAACGGTTTGGATTCGTCATTTGAAACCGATCTGATGTATTTTTGGAGTTGTGCTCACCAAACTCTCTTGGTGAGCATGTCACACCCTAGATTTACTCTTTTTTTTTTTGGGTATATATTAGAAGTAAAATCGAATGTATGTGCTTGTTAACTCCTGTTCAGCAACTCCATTTTTCATAGGTTTTTCACGGTAAAAAGATTTTGTAGGTATTTTTTCCTTGCAAGTGTTCGGTAGTCTGGTTTTTTTCCCACTTCAAATTCTCAAATGGTTTTTTTTCCCAAGCAGCAGAGTTCTCTTTGAAGACCAAAAATTATACCTTGAAATATTTTTTTTTTCTTTTTTTAATTTGACAAACGGTGGAACTTTATTTTGTTTCTTTATGACAGATACAAAATGAACTATTTCAAATGACAATAAAAAAACAAAATAAATTTTGAGCATATTGTAACTATTTGAAATGTATGTATATTCAAATCCTCCTTGTTACATTTGAGTGGATTGTGCATATTGGAAATTAGTTGTATTGAGGCATCTAAAATAATTGATACTCATGACAGATAAAAAATTATTGAATCCGATACAGACAAGGTTTGTTGTTAACATAGCATATTCATAAAATTTTGTTATTATCTGAATCATTACTTATCAGACAAGGTTTGTTGTTAACATAGCATATTCTATAAAATTTTGTTATTATCTGAATCATTACTTAGTATCAATGTACTTAACAAAGTTTATTGTTAGCATACCATATTATATTAAAAAATATTAATAGTAAAGAGCAAAAAAAGCTTCCCAAAAAATTCCCATATACTACTGAACACCTATGTTCTAAATTTACTTATGGATTTTTTTTATAGTTGGGAATTAGCTAATTGATATTCTCATTCCCACATTGAAAAATCCCCGTTCCATAAAAATTTCCGTTGTCGAACAGGCCCGTAAAGTAAAGTTAAGATCAATAGATTTTATATATATAAAAAATAAACTTTATTATACTGAGTTGAAAATTTTATTAATTCGAATTATTTAACACATGTAATATATTTTTGCAGACATATTTTGCGGATTATATCGATTAGAGGTGTTAATGTTATAATTGTAGTTTAACATTTTAATTAGGAGACATTTTCGATATTTTAGTTTTATATATGACACGTTGACAAAATTACAACAAAAAGTAAATTAATTTGAAATAAATAGTATAAAGATAACTAAAATCAGGATGTTCATATCAGATTCTAAAAATCCCTAAATCACGACATGATTTAAAAGATTCAATTTTAATCGAACGATCTGCTCAGAGCACAGCACATTCACTACGTACATCACAGCAACATAATGAACACGGTTCCATAGTTAATATCTAATTTGTTGGAATTATGAAAGTCTTCCTATTTTTTACTTCTTTTACTTGTTTCCTAATTCATTCAAGCAGTTCAACATTTTTCAGTGATTTTTTTTCACATGGGCCAGCCTGTGAATTGTGAAACTATACATTCGCCTATTATATTTAAAGAGTAGAACTAGGGTGTTCTTAAGTTCACCAATTCTTTTTTGTGAACTCAATTTTAAAATTTATGAGATTAGTTTCAAATAACGAATCTGAACAGTTGAAACCCATTTATCTTACGAGTAGTGTGTCTACATGAGAAAATTTTAAACTTTCGAATTAGTTTATTATAAAGTCAAGCGGTCAAAATTAGAAGATTTATAAATTAATTTTAATGCATTCATTTGTTGAATATTTTTTTACTACTTGTACAAAATTAATTTCTAAATAAAATTTTTTCACGTGTAGACGCATCACAAGAGTTTCAATTATTTATATTTATCGTTTAAAATTAATTCGATAGATTTTAGAATGGAGTTTACAAAGAGAGTTGGTGAACTCAATGGATCCGCATCTGCTGCGATCAAAAGTAATGAACAGTGTTCCTACAATATTTGCTTTTCCAAATCCAACTGTTGAACTGTTTTAAGATTCGTGCACAGAAAATAAGCTGTTTTGAGATACGTGCACAAAAAAAATTGGACAGCTAAATTTGAAAAAACAGAGATTGTAGAAATACTGTTCATTAGTTTTGGATCGCATCAGATGTGAATTCGAACTTAATAACACCCTAGTTCTACACTATATATATATTTAAATATCAGACTCCTTTGCTTATTATCAGTTGTATTTACTAGCTGTACATCAAATAAACTAGCAAAAGTATCATTACCATTTGCATTTTCGTGAAAAATGACAAATTAGTAAAAGTTAATTAAACGGATAAATTTAGCAATAAGCCAATAACATGACATGACAAACGGCGGACATTATATTAATAATTCTCCTACAGTACTAACAGCGAGTGAGGTGGGACCCACCGGTCGGAGCGCTCCAAACGTTTTGCATTTTGTCGTGTTGCAAAGCCAATGATGCAGCACATGGGCGTTAGGTGCATGTCATCTTTCTCCTCTACTATTGGCCCATGTGTCATCAGAGGAGCAAAAGCAACACACGTGTGGCAAACAATGAGGACAAGGATTGGTGCACGTGTCATTGTCCCCGAGAGGAATCCCCCATGCCTGACTCCTCAATGCAATACGTGCGAAGAGGCCGCACGTGCCTCCCTATAAAAGTTCTCCATCTTTTAAAAAAAATAAATTATGTTTTTAAAAATTCTAACGTGACACATTACGCATAGCGAATGAAATTTGTCACGGCGTGACTAGTTACGTCACGTGTATCGATTACGTGACGTGACCGCATTCGAGCGAAAATTATACGTCACGTCACATCACATCTTACGAACCAGTCACGTCACGGTATGAAACATAGAGTCCAACTTTTTTGGTATATATAGAGTATTCAGATTTTTTTTCTTTCAGTAATACTGGTACTCATGTAGTACTAATTTTTATTTTCTCTAGTTTAGTCTAATGAATATTTGTAATTTGAATTTTTAAGTAATGTCAGATCCTAATGACCTTGCCTAAAAAAATAATCTTTGCAACATTATTTATTTATTTTAGAATTTTTCATATTTTTGTTTTTCTAAATTTTCAACAATTTAAAATAAAATATAAAAAAAATTGGTATGACTAATTTACGTCACAACATGTCACGTCACGTATGGTCACGGCATGACTACACGTGACGTGACCATCCACCGCCATATTAGTCACGTCAAATGAAAAAAAAAATTGATCATATCACGTCACCAAATCAGGCATGTTTGTCACGTCACATCACGGCGTGTCACGTATTTCCTTATCTAATTACGCGTATTGTTTATGTAACGTAATTTGTGTGTCGTGTAACATGTCTTTTCGCATGATATATTTTTTTCAATCGAAAATAACACGTCACAACACGTAGTGCAAACTAACTCGATCACATTACTAACTTTATTAACACTATTTCTTTATTTTAATATATATTTTGCAATACTTTATCAATTTAATTCTAATTTTTTCTATGAACTATCTTAAAAACTGAAGATAAAAATTATAAGAGATATCACTTGTGGATCATAACGTACTTGGTTGTTTATATTTTAATTACATCACATCATATTAATTTTTTCGTCACATCATATCATGTAACATGGCATCATTAGAAATACGAATCCAATTAAATATAGTCATATAGAGTCCCATCGTGTCATGTTTTTTTCGTTTGTTATGTGAACGACATTTCGTAACTGTTTTTATGTAGTCTTGTTGTACCCTTTTTGCTTTAATGCCACCAAAATTCCAATCCGCTGCAACTCACGATTCATATCACAACTACAACATAAGTTCAATTCGCAATGTATAGAATTTCAAAACATCCATATCATATATTATGACCTAATGTGTTTGATTGAAATCATACCATTCTAGTTGCGTGTTCATGAATTTCCTAGTTAAAATATGACAATAAATGTGAACAAATGGTTATGTACATAGACATCTGTCTATGTACATAATGTGAATGACGGAGATAAAAAAACGTGAATGATGTTAATTATATAAAATTTTCATGCTAAGAGTGGAAGTTAATTTTGCTGTACTTATGACATTTAACTCTAAATTATATAGAAAATTATATATAAATATAAAAGAAAAATTAAAAATAAGGGTCAATTGATTCAACATACATCGTTATGTATTGTATTGTGGACAGTGTTTTTAAATGCAGTTTTGTTCATGCATACGAAATGCCATTACATGCTGCGTATGCAGTATGTGAGTTTAATGTGGAAGTACATATATGGTTTTAATGTCATACATGCCCCACGGTAGTTGATACGTCCCATTTTGGAGCGAGTAGGCCATATGTGAAAGTATCTCAGTTTTGGACTCGTCCTGCCTCTAAGAGACATGCCGAGAGTGAACATGTGGATTGTTGATTCCCAAAGTGGGGAGGTAAGGAGGTATTCAGACTCTAGTCTGTATGATACCTCGTTTGTGGAGCCAAATTTCAACTCCTGTTTAATGGGGCTTTTTGCCTTAAATAGGCCGTCCCCTAACCGTCATTTCACGTTGTCAGAACGGTTAGGGGAGTTCACATAGGAGCGGTGATGCTCGCATAGATGACGGTCATTATATCACACCCGTCATGTACGGTCACAAGGGCGGTGACGGTAAGCCGAATCCGGGCTGGACTCTTGTCGAGGCGAGTTCCCGTTGGGCCTAGTTGTTGCCGGATCATGGGCTTTACCTTATTCTATTTCGGGTGGCCCCCCGGTAGGGGTCTGAATCCTGTTCTGTTCTTGGCCCATGAGTGATCTGTGAGGGCCTTTGGTACAGACCTTTTCAATAGATAAAATAAAACTAATTTATAACACAAGAGTGTTCTAACCTAATGGTTTGTGCTTTTAACACTCTCATAGGCCATGGGTTCAAATCTCAAGTCTCCTCCAATGCAATTTTTTTCTTAGTCCTTTTCGGATTTCGAAGCAACCAGGAGTGGAGCTACATACAATGAATGGGGTCAATTGACTCCCATTCATTTGCAATTTTTTTATTTATACCCCATTTTTAATATAATTTAAACTAAAATATTATGAATAAGGTGAAATTGATCCCATTCGTAGTAGAAATTTTTTATATACTTGACTCCCATTCATTTTTGACTCACATAGCCTGAAAGTTTGACTCTGTCCTTAAAAGCAACTAGTGAAAATCCACATGGATTGCATATGTGACCGCATAGGAGGAATTGTATGACATTCTCCATGTGGTAGCCGATCGCATACACATATGCGGCTACATTTGCCATTCGCATTGAAGTGTACCAGAACCCTTAATAATTAAAAAAAAAAAAAACTATGTGATATAGTCCCCAACAGGGCAACGCGTACACCTCTATCGACTTTAGGCTATTATGAGGCATTTTGTGAAGAAAAACTCTGGCGTCCATTGTACCATTACCCAGACTAAGACCTGCATCCAACCTCAACTAGTACAAGACCCGTGCTGTACTGCTGCAACGTCTAAATATAGGTGATATGGTCATATGGATGGTGTGAGAGTATCACATCCACATGATTACCTTACTGTCGACCTTTAAAGCGACCGTAACCCAAAACACAAGTCATGATCTCTGCAAAGAAAAAGGGAAGAGAGGAATGGGACCGATCTATTGATAGGCTTAATAATTTAGCAAGTTCATTTTTTTCTCCATTTACTAGTTACTTTCCACTCGGAAAGATAGATGCTTTTCAAATCTTTTGAATAATGTTGCACACTCTCCCACATGCCCTGTCCGGTTATTTTTGGGTGTAGAATATGAATGGCATATGCATTGGTTGAGTAATTAAGAGTTAAACATTTAATTAATAGTAGCAAAACAGAACCTTATCTATTAGAAATTACTGATGAAATCTATAAGCATGTACTCTTACAGAAAAAAAATGGTACTACTAATATCAAACTTCAGACCTATAAGGAGTTTTACTTACTACCCACATGGAGGCTACTCGGGCTACAATTCCTATGCTTAGGATAGGAAGCATTTTGGAGGATGATGGTGCACTTGGAGGTCTCAGAAGTTGGAAGAAATGATGATTTGTGTATTTTATTAGTTGCAGGGTCCTTTTTGCATAAGTTGTAATAGGTATCAGTGGTGTTAGCTGTTTACTTGTTTACTGTTATGTTTCTGTTCAATGGTATCTTTTATGACTGTTGCTTTTGTTGGTATTGTCTTTGATGCCAAGTTTGTTAGGTTGCAAATTTCTTCTGTTTGTAGTTGGTACCATAATGGCGGTACCGGTCTCAAAAACAATGTAAAAGGTTTTTCGTTATATCAATGGAAAACGGTGGGATTGATCCCACTTATAAAAAAAAAAAAAAACCTAATATCGAACTTCAAATTTAATTGTTCAAGCACAATGACCATAGTCCTTCGTGACTACTCCAAAGCAAAAACTGATAGGTGCAGATTGCATCCTTTTTAAGGAAAATGAATAACAGAGTGGGCAAGGGCGGTTAAAATGCCGCAGAAGAAAATCTTATTTTACGCTCATAGACAAAAATTACATTAAACTAGGAACGCTCCCGTTACAGACTTTAAGTCTGAATAAAAGGACACAAACCAAATGAGGTTGTAAATTACATCAAACCTAACAAATATAAGTAATAATATAAGTAATTTGTCCGAGAAAGAGATCACCAGGAAAAGGTGCTTTCAGCATACAAGAATATCTCATTCTCCAAATCTCTGACCCACTGGCACACTCTGTTGCACACTTTTATTGCCTGAGCCTGAAAAAAGATTTGCATCCAAAAAATTTAGCAGCTAGCATTGTAATCAAACATCCTCACAAGAAATTCACAAATTGATTAATAGAAAATTAGAAAAAATTAACCTTATCGGCTAGAGGATCAAAAGTTGCATAAAGCTCAAAATCTTGTGTAATCCAGCAAAATAGCACTGAAGACACAAAAAGAAAAGAGTTACTGTAAAATTTAAACACATAAAATTGTTCTGGAATCAAGAATCAGATTTGCTCAGCTCAAAATAAAGTACCATAGTCTTGGTCCCTTCTGAACTGGGTTTTGTGCGTACCAGTCCCCTTGTCATGCATTGAAGCATACATTTTTTGGTACACCCTATACAATCTGCATGCATACAATCATTTAAGAACAAAGAAAAACCAGCAAAGGAAGAAATGAATAGAATAAAGTCAAAAGTTATAGAAGCTTGTTTACCTCTTTTGCTGATTAGGGTTCTTCAAAGGAGCAGAAAAATCTGATGAGACAAACTGGTTGAGGTACACGCTCTTATACATGAAATGGCAGAGCCCAGCAGACCCACCAATGGTCCTCTGTGTAGAAATAGATTCTGTGTTGATTCTTTCAACGGGTAGGCGGGTTGGTTCAGAAGGGAGATCTTCAATCCGAAGCCCACTTTCAAGCATGGATCTCTGAATCTCACTCAGCACATTTGACTTTGCAAGGACATTCTGGACTCGAACGCTGAGTGTATAAGGAAAACATTGTAAATTTGCAAATTATTATTATTTTTTTTCATTTTACAGGCAAGCAGCTTACCGGCAGTCTTTCAGATGGTAGAATGAATCTGATCTTGTTGTAAGCAATACCAAGTAGGTATCCAGCTGTTAAATCAACAATAGAAGTCAATTTAAAGATATGCATCTTGTAATGTGTCAATAATAATCATGTAAACCCCTGCAGAATAAGAGTTATCATGTAGACCCAAAAACAAATTAGGATATCACATATAACCCATAAGACGAGAGATATCTGATGTGCTCATCCTACCAGGATAATTTAGAGCATTAGAGAGAGGTCAACCAGATCTTTGCAGTAACATATTTGGTATTTTCATTTTTTTAGTACTGCATCAACAAAGTTGTCTGTAACTTAAAAATATAACTTACAAAATCAAAGTGCAAAGTCACTTACATCAAGAAAATGTACATAAGCATACAGAAATGCCATTGGATTGTATCTTGGCAGGCAAATAGGCGAAAAAGATTCAGATGTCCTTGAAGGTAACAGAAATCAATAATACGTCAAAATTTGCCATTGTTTAAGATGGTAAGTCCTAAAGTTATTATGAAGAAACCCTTTATAATTGCACAAACAGATTATCTTACCTGAAAGATTCAGACGATAATATGAAATTGGCAAGTAGGAAAATATCATCGGAATGAAGAGATGCCTTTTGTGCTCCCACTAGACTTACAACCTAACAACATGACAATGAAAAAACTAAGTGCAAGTCAAGAAAATGATATATCTTCATTTCAACTTCAGGTTTACACATACCTTGTGCTTGCACATCAAAATAGCGAAAAGAATTCCCGACTCGGCAACATCTTGCAAAATAGCACTAGCTGCTTGTCTTGTAGGATATGAGAGAGGTAGACATGTATATGCATGAAGGAATGTTGCTGGATTCCTACAAAAAATGTTTTTATTTTACCAATCATCCTAGCTCTAGACAAGTGTACGAGTAATGAGCTTCTTACATATTGCACCGATTTTATCTGTAAGTTAAAATAGCAGTACCATTTATTATAATTTCAGCCAAATCCACACCTTTTTATTGTTTCAAAGTAACATAACGTTAAGCCAGACAGACAAGGCTAGATTAACCCCAAACTTTCTGTAAGGATGCAAACAAATACCCAATGTTCTTTTTATTTTTCTTGATTCAAGTCCAGTTTGACTTCAGGGAAAAAAAATCTAGCATCTGTAGGGCACAAAATGGACTACATTTAAGGAATTAACCTACAGGATCACACTAAGCTAACATGTCGCTGATTGCTGCAATTAGCTCGAAGTCTCAGCCATTATAGCAGAGATGAGGGAATTTACATGCATATAAGGTATTATTCATGAAAATTACAAGAGAAAGCTTTAGAATAAGTCTGCGTATACAAACCAGCTAAAGGAGTGAATAAGAGAAGAAAAAACTGCATCAGTCCCACCAAGCAAGGGAGCCATGTCAAATTTTGGGTTCTTCTCAAAGCATCTATTAACCGACTTTGTCAAAATTAGCAACATCTGCAACCAAATTCAAATTCAAAAATATGATGTAAACAAAAAATCAGAAAATTCAAAAATAAATAAATCATGTATAAATTAAGTCTTTTACCTGCCCATATAGGAGCTCAAGTTGACCCTTCAATGCTTCAATTGGCTCGTCAGTGCAACTAATGCACACCAAGTATATTGGACCTTTCACAAGAAATATTATCTGCACACAATGAACTGCTTAAAATGTGTATGATTGAACAAAGTTCTGATTTTACAATTTTAGTCTGACCTCAGAAGTCACAATACCTGGTGTTTTCCAGCTCTTACAAATTTGATACTATCGCCACTGTATATGATTAAAAAGAAAACAAAATTAGACTTCATATAAGAATTCAGATAATTTTAGACCTGCACAAATACAGAAAGACTCGTAAAGTGCACCTATTTTGAACAAAGGAAATGATAGCTTGTAAAGTTGCAGAAAATCCTGCTAGTTTGTGTTCATCTCCATACCTGAAATTGTGACCAGAAACAACAGCATAAATTTAAAACGGTAACTGATTTTGTTGTTTGATTAATTACTATTTTTTTCACAAAGACATAAGGAAAAGAAAGATCTTGTTACCTAGAATATATAGGTTTACCAGAGTTGCTCAAAATGAAGAAATGCTTCTTCCTCTTTCTCCATGAATCAGAACCATCATCCTGCATTTAGTCAATCCAAAAGTTTAAATCCAATTGCTTACATAAATTAGGTTATAATCCTCTTCCTTACAATTTAGTGGCAAATACAATGTACACTTGTTAATTAAGTATGATCAGCACTTGTCATCAGTGAAGTTAAAAAAAAAAGTTCAATCAGAGAGCTATTCATGCAAATTAGTAGCGTTCACAATGTAAATGCTAACTTGGACACTTTCAAACGAAATAAATCAAAACCCATACCTCGTGAAAATGCTTCTTTTCGCGTCCCCAATCCGAATTTTCTTCAGTCTCCTCTTCAACCCCTCCACTGGAGGTGACGCTGCTTCCCCTCTCAGCGGCGTACCCACTGCTACTGGGACTGGGTGGGCCGTCGCTCCGATTCGTCCACGTTACAACACCGCCACCGCCACTGCTACTTCCCAAAACCCCCTCCTCCTCCTCAACAATTTCGATCTCATCACTGGCCGACGCATAGAAATCAGCCGGCAGGGATCCATTGCTGACATGTCTCTGTCGGATGTCTTCTTCTTGTAGCGTTAGCGAATTGAGGTGCTCTGGGGCAGAAGAGTCCGGTTCAACGGTGTTGTGCTCTACGGACTCAAAGGTCTGGATCGGGCTTATGTCGGAGTCGGCCGGAGGTGGATCGTCGGGCTCGGTGGTGTCGGTTCGGTTTTGGTTCGGGTCGGCGAGAGATGGTTCATCCGATTCAGAGGCTGGGTCCTGGTCTTGGACCAGCTCGTCGGGATTGGAATCCATGGCGACTGGCAAGAGAGGGGGAGGGACAGAGATTGGACTTTGTAGTACAAAACCTACCGGTCGGTCGTTCTCTCCCTCGTTTTTCCTCGGTCAGAGTTGCTTCCTGGGATGTGGGATCCATTCCTGATAAAATATTGACAGAGCTACTCAAACTTCACGCAGCTCTAGTCAAACATTTTTTTTTTTCATTTTATGTCAAGCTTTTAAAGCTTTTAAATGACGATTATAGCGGCATAACGGAGATATATAAACAAAAATTATTACGAATAACACAACTATAGCGAAAGCTATCATACATAGTGTTTTTTATTTTTAAAATTTATAGTCTATATTTCTACTAATTATCAAAATGATCATGAGAGTAACAACTAAAATAACAAATAATCTAAGTTTATACTTTTTCAATCATGCAAATAAGAAGGGGAAAAACAAATACTAGGTAACATTATTTAATAGTTCATACTTCATAATATTACATATTATAATAGACAAAGATAATTTAATTTTATAAGTGAAATGAAGTTAGTATATCTCTTTGAATATTTTATATAGAGGTTGGCTAATATATAATCGATTGTTCCTAAGCTCCCGTGTAACCAAGTCATTTTTTTTTTTATTTTCAAAGTCCAAACGGTCGATTTAAATCGTTAGATGTGATCTTTATATTAAAATGTACTTGGAGACCAAATTTTATATTTTTTTGAATTTTTTTATTATTTATTAAGTCACTTTGAAAATCGTTGATCCAACAGTGACTTAACCAAACAGTAAAAATAGAAGCCACTGTTGGATTAACAATTTTCAAAGTGGCTTAATAAATAGTAAAAAAAAATTCCAAAAATATAAAATTTGGTCTCCAAGTACATTTTAATATAGAGTTCACATCTAACGGTTTAGATCGACTGTTTGGACTTTGAAAATCGAAAAATGATTTGGTTGCACGGGAGCTCAGGAACAATCGATTGTATATTAGCCAACCACATTTTATATATTATAATAATCAAAATTAGCGTGCAATAAAACGAACAATGATAATTTTAAGAATACTAGACGAAGAGCAAACAAAAGAAAGAATTAATATTTGAATATTTTTCGATATAGAATAAGAGACTAAATCACAAATAAGAACATAGTTTGATTTATCATACTTATTATAGCAGACCATGTAGCATTAGAAATAGGAACATAAGTATATAAGCACATGTAAATTGCAAAAAGAAGCCCATGTAGCATAGCAGTAGCAATAGCCTTTAGCGCGTAGCTGAAATAACACACTTTTATCTCATAGTGTAGCTTTTATGGTCTGAAAAAACTATAGCTAGCTATTTAGAACACTGTTTTATCTTGATTGATGTATGCTGCTAAAGTGAAAATAGTTATGTCAATATTTTTATACCTTGAGAGAGCTCAAATATCTCATTGTTTCATGCCCAATCATATTCCAACATTTTTTATTATCGAATTCAAAGTTCAATCAAAAGATATGAATCACTTAACATGAAATCCACATTAAAATGTGCTTAGAGATCAAAATTTATATATTTTTAAAATATTTTTACTATTTTTTAAAGTAAGTACAAAATTATTGATTTTAGATGGTCCACAATTTTCGGAAAAATATTGATTTAGTACATATCTTAAAAAATAGTAAAAAAATTAAAAAATATATATTTGAACCTGAGAAATTACCAACTTGTTAATAATAACAAATTGTCACCATGAGTCGATTAGCTAGTAGTGTAATTTAATTAAGAAAAAACAAGCGACAACGAACTAAAGTTGAACCTCCGTCGTACCATATTGTCCACTGAATTATACTCCCAAATCCCAATAGCCGATAGATTTTAGGCTCCTCTTGGTTGGTAAAATTCAGGTGCGTTAATTTGACCGATCATCTATATCAGTTTCTGAAACTTCAATCTCGTTAGATAATTAATGCATCTGCAATTAGGGGCGTTCAACCGGTCAGTTCGGTGATCCTAACCGAATTAAAATAATCAAACCAAACTTTTTTTCGGTTTTTGAAAACCCAACCGAACCGACCGAACTAAAATAGCAAACCGAATTAAAACCGAACCGATTAAACCGATTTAAACTTCGGTTTGTTCGGTTGAACCGAATAGAGGAATAAATAAATAGTTTGGTTGAACCGAAAATAAATGATCTCAAACTATTAATAAATGGTCTGTTCGGTTGAACCGAATAGAGAAATTCAATCTCAAAAAAGCAAAACACATAGATTTAAAATTGAAAATGAACTAAAATAATATACGAAGTCTCAAACTATTAATAAAATCGGTCGGTTCGGTTTATTCGATTTTGAGAATTCAAAACGAACCGAACCATTTAAACCGAACTATTTTATAAAATCAACCGAACTGAACCATTTAAACCGAAAAACCGAACCATTTAAACCGAAATTTTCCGATTCGGTTTAAAAACAAATAAACCGAACCATTTGAACACCCCTATCTGCAATAATCATTTTCTTTGTTAAAAGTTACTTGCTAAGCAAGATCTATTATGTATTTAACTGTTCTAGTTACAATGGTTAGAAATGTACTATAGTCCAGAATATTATGAGTCATATTAATAATTAATATGGATCAGGTCTTAATGGGCTAGGCCCATATTCTTATTCTCATCTGATCTAATCTGATCTGATCAAATCATATATCATTTTCTGAAGGGATGCAATGAAATGGTGCAATTGAATAGGTGCATAGTATTATAAATATACATGCAGAGTTCAGTTTTAGTGGTTCTAGAAAATTCTATAACATACACATCAGAAAGCGTAAGAGAGAAAGAAAGAGAAAAGACGAGACTGTTAATTCGGTACTAGCATACCGAATTACAGAAGTTTGTCAACATATTCGTGTGAATACTGATAGAGGCGTGACTGCTGAGCTGTTGTGTGAATCTGACACAAGACCGAAAGGAGAAGAAGGCTACTGCTAGACTAGACTTGAAGTTTCCGCTGCACTGCGCGTCTAGTGGTAAATTCTGTTTTAATCTTGGAATTAGTTTTATACATGGATTTTGATTTCGGATAGTGAATAATTTTGAAGAACTGGATTAAATTGTTGCACTATAACCTATCCGAAATCCCTACAACAATATCCCAATAATAGCTCATGAAAATCAAGCTCAAGAGAACCTATTAGATCGAAATATCAGAAATCAACCTCAGCCCTCAGGGTACCTCTCACTCTGAAGTCCTGTGCCTTTGACCAGTAGAATCCTGAATAAAAGTGTCAGATATCAAGCTCAGGAAAACCTATCAGGTACGGGATCATTAGGTCACAAGCGTACAAAAGTTTATATGATTTGTCAAAATGTACCAGTATTTACATCTCACAAACACCGTAAAGTTTCTTCAATATTTATTTTAAGATGGTCCAAAGTCCAAACGAAGTATTTTAATGGCATATGTTCATGTATATTGGGTCCCTAGTTTTATCATTTCATATTTCAATCATGGGTACAAAATGCACATACGAATAAACACGATTATGCATGCAAGAAGATTTCATGAATAGAAGTTGTCGCCATATCGAACCCGGGACGTGAAATTTGTTCATTTGAACATCATGTTTATAAGGAAAATAATTCGTACTAGGCATAATGAATTGTGAAATACTAGAGAGAGAGAGAGAGCAAAAGCTAGCATAACTTGCTCAAAAGCAGATATCTAGTTTCTCTGTAAAATGAAAACTATATAATGATGCAGTGAAGAATCATATCAGAGCAACATATCCTTACTTATACAACAGGTAACTCACTAAAATGAAGTTATTTTTAATTTATTTACTTCAAGAAAAAAAAAAACAGAAGTGGTCATTAAATACAGGAAAATTAAAAAGCCAAAAACACTAGCAATTTTATTTTTTTTGCTTCATAGCAATTTTATTTAAGAAATAGATATAATGTATTTGATCATTAACCATTACAAGATATTTAGTTTATCAGAACATCAAGGCAACATTTATTGCCAATCTATTAATATTTATTGCCATCTATGTGTAATGGTACTGATGTTTCAACGTTTATTGCCAATCTTTAACCATTACCAGTACCAGTACATGTATCCGTCTTGGTTGAAACATCAGATTGCGAATTCGAAATCCCGTAGAAAGAGACCAGTGGGGACCACACAGTTGTATCATCACTTATCTTACCCCCTGAAGACTCCATTTCTTTCTTTTTCTGACGTTTGCATGTCACAAACCAGAGGACATAAACAATTAAAGAGAGGAGCAAAACACCACAAGGGACCCCAATCACCAAGCCAATTATTTCTGCAACCTTTTGCTTTGAGGAAATATGGTTCTTACTAGTAGTCAAGGTTGGGTTGATTGTGTTTTGGGCTATTGGTACCGGGTTCAGACCTGCAAGGTTGTTATCGGGTGTGGTCATTTTAAAAACCTCAAGACCGTTCAATATTGCATCATAATACTCAGATTTTGTCGAAAGATCCGGGTGAAGTGCAACCCACATATCCATTTGACCTGAGTCATGCGACCCAGAAGGAAAAACCACATAATCCATGTAAGTGGGTATACCAATTCCTCCACTGTATGATATAACATCGAACTGGGTTTGTGCTGTATGGTTATTAATGTAAATAAAGAATACCCGCTGGTTCACCTTGGTCATAGGATACTGTATCTCACAAAAATGGAATCTGAGGAGGTGATAGAACCCAGCATCTACGTTTAGGATCCAAGTGAGATTGTAATTCAAGTTGATTTGTGGGTTTGGACCCATTGATCGTGCTGTCTCGTACACTTGAACTGGTGCAATATATTGTGGAATAGTTGGTGGATATTCAATTGTCACATTAGTGTCATTTTGGAAGGTGACACCAAAAGCTGCACCGAAAATATAGCTTGAGTCATCGTCCCATGAGCGGTACAAACCTGAGTCTTCAGAAGGAGCTAAGGGCCGGCCGCCTACATTGAGCCGGTACATTGTTTGGAAAGCCATACCTGGGTCATATGGAAATGGGGTATTAACATAATCAGCGTAGTAAGTTCTTGGAGAACTGAAGATATCAGGGGACGACATGATCTCAATTCCATTTACAAAAGCATATGCATTTGGCTGCTTGGTAGAGGGCGCAAAGGTTAAATTTAGAGTACTTGACGTGACATTGATGGAGAATTCCCGAATGAGGTACGCATAGTTCAGCGCATTTACAGTTATCAAGGCACTGAAATTGGAGAGAAGTGTGTAAGGGCCTGCAGTGGCAGTGAAGAATGAATTGGCTGCGAGGTATATATTTGAATAGTTGGTGGGATAGAAATAGAGGCGGAGGAAGTATCGCCCCGGAGAGAGAGGGAAGGTGTAGGTGTAATTTGCAGCGAAGATACGGGCAGTACTGAATGGTTCTGTTGGTACCTCTGGGTTCTGGTACGGGATTTTTACATTTTGGCTAGCTTCGTTAGAAATATATTTTGTACCAGTGTCTCCAACCCATGTGAGGTTATTATCGGTATCAAGGGAGGTTCCTGATATGCCACAACTTAACAGGACGTGAGTGACAGTGGAGTCTGTGGTGAAAGCCGGGACGACAAAATTGAGGGTTAAGAGAGGAATAAATATTAGGATTAGAGAACATGTCACAGATTTCATTTTTTTTGGGATCTTGTTTTGCAAGATTATTGATGGAAATTGAGAACAAGGTTGATCTGAATATATATCAAATCAGTGTGTAAAACTGCAAAAGTTCCTCAGAATAAGGAAATAAGTGGAGTAGAAGGGATTACCAGTAAAAACTAGGAGCATAAGAAAGGGATAGAAATCACTAGAACCAAAACCAGCCCTTGAGGTAAGAGGAACAGAAGAGCAAAAGTCACCAGAGACAGAGAGAGAGAGTTCTTGCGTCAGAACTCTGTGCTGAGCGCCTAGTACCAAATTAGTTTAGTTTTTGCTGAGTCTGTATAGAGAGAGATGAGCCATAGCTGAGGCAAACTATTCAACTAAGACTTGAAGCATGAACACGGCTTCCAGTGTGTAGGTGGTGACACATTTGATCTTATTCGCTACTTTTCTCGATTGCAAATCGGTTTTCCTGTGGCATCATCTTTACTCTTGAGTCAGGTTGTATAATTTCCCTTTATTAGCTAGTCATCAATTATGAGAGAATATTGATGTCCTCGTGGTGGTAAACCATATCGACAAGGCTGCAATTGATCTATAATTTATTTATATATGGTCAAAAATCAGAACTGGGAATGAGTCAAAGTGAGGGAAGAATTAGACAGATTCCTAGAGGCAACGGTGGGGACCACAAGTCATGATCAGGCTAGTGGATTTCATCAGGGGATCCATCAGGAGTGAGAATATGTGAGCGCATTATAAATCGTGATGGATTTTTTTTATTTTAATTTTGTGGTAGGTACTAATGATTTTCCAAGTTAGCATCTCATTGAAAACCCTAATATTCACAAAAAAAAATTGGTCATTTTCTAAGTTACACCCTATTTTTTTAGTACAATTCTGGACCCTATCAATTACCCCTCTGATTTTGGGTTGAATTAGATTGTAAGAAGTGTAATTTGGTTTAAATTGCTAAAATTAGAGGCAAAGTTTACTGCCTTATTTTGGACCTTGACTTTCAAATTTGGTTGTCTTTCGTAGAATTGTTGACTTTGGGTTGATTTTAGCAAATCAGAATAGGAAATTTTCAGTATAAGGGAATTAAAAAAGCAAATATGTAAGGGTATTAAAATTTTTACACGCTATAATCTATATTTTACTCAAATTAAGTCTTTATTTTAAATCTTACTATCAAATGAATAAGTACTCCTTAGAATTAGAAGATAAGAAGTCAAGTCATTAATTATTTAATATTCACATAAAGTTATAGAAAGAATTTAGTTGAAATTTCATGTTTATATGTGAGAAAACTAGCCTTTGGTCTAGTGGCTAAGACACATGCTCTCTATATGAGAGGTTATGGGTTCAAAATTCAGATGGAAAAAATCCTATATTATTATAACAAAGGTATTAAATAGTTTGATGGCTTGACCTCCAACTTTTACTCAAAAAAAAAAAAAAAGTTTATATGTGACTTGGATGCACTAGTACAAAGGCAACAACTGATGACAAATAATACATACAAAAAAAACTTCTCTTACAGATTAAACAAAAATACATAAAAAGTACATAAAATATTTAAAACATATTACAAGCTTATTTTTATCGTTTCAGGCAATCAATTCGTGTCAGATAGTTTTCGTGTTATTTGTATTTCAAATGAGACTTCAACCAATGAAGAATAAAAAAAAATAGAAAATTCTTATTTAATTTCATTCCTTAATTCAATCTCAACGTTCTCATGCAAGTGTTGTTTAAAATGCAAGATACAAGACGTACATTTGAAAACCATACTGCTACTACTTTGCAACTAATTGAAAATAAATGAAATGAATTGCAACTTGCGGTGGTTTTTGGAACCCTAACCATGCATATAAATTTTGTGACATTTTATCAAATCATCGATGTTCAAGTTTTTTAATCTCCATCGATTAAGCAAAAGAGAGCATAGTGAGATATTGTTATTCTCAAGTTCAATCTCTCTTTCTTGATTTCAAAATCTTAGCGGCGATTGTCAAGTATAATTTTATTTATTTTTTCTAAGTTATTTGCTTCAATTAATTAACGAAATTTCATGTATACCCTTAATATATATATATTAAATACGTATTTTCTTCTTCTAAAATTTATAATACTATATTTACCCATCTGAATTTTAAAAATTCATATATTTATCCAATATATTATTTTTTCTATTAAAACTCATTACAAATTTATATGGTTCTTATTTTATCCTTTATTAAAAAAAATTATATAGCATATGTAAGAGACATGTTTAGTTTTCTAATTGATTGATTTGTGAGGAAAAATATTGATTATCCTATTTATAATGCACACACAATCGTATGTCTAAATAGCACCGTGTATACATCACAAGTAGAAAATAAATCATTTTTCCTCAAAAATTAGAAGGATAGACATTTCTCTTACACTTGTTATAAGTTTTTTTTTACTTTTCTAATAAAGAGTAAAATGTAAGCTTTATGAATTCAAAATGAGTTTTAATAGGAAAGGTAATATATTGTGTAAAATTTGTGAGGTTTTGAAATTTAAAAGGATAAATATGATATTATAAATTTAAGTGAAAAAAAATACATAATTTCAAAATAATTTGAAGGATATTATAAAATTCCCCTTTTATAATATTATCTAAGAAGGATCCGGAATCAAGTTGGAAATCAAGTTATAGATTTTTTTTTCAGGTCCCCTTTTATTTCTTGGGACATTCCTTCATTAGAACTTGTTTGGATCAGTAGTGTACATATGGCCACTAGAATTCACTAAGATTCTCACTTATTTTTTTTTAATTAGTAATTTTAAATGTCTGCTAACAATTTCATTGATAACGTATTTATAACAAGTTAAATTATTCGCATTCCTCTAAGCTTCTTCATTCTCACAAATTCATCTAAATTACTATGGTAATCTAGTTCTACTTATCTACACTCTTAATCACTCCATTATCTTATTCTTCATTGCTCTCCACGACCGGATTAGCTCGTCTGAAAGTTGTCACGCTCCTATACTCAGATCTACTCACAGTTGTGCTTCAACGGTCGGATATGTTTACTGGCACTTTCTGATCGAGATGAGGGTAAGAACTGTACACTCTGAGTTCCGAAAATACCGCACTCTCAACTCTAGTCGACTTCGCTCTCTCTTCTCACTCTCATTCTCCTCTCTGCTGAAAGAGGTAGAAACGAGAAAGAGAGAAGAGCATTATTGTGTTGGAGTGAGATCTAAAAAGAATGAGAGAAACGGAATGAAAATAATGGAGAAAGTTTTTTTTGAAGAAGAAATGTGAAGGTCTAGCCTTCAGATTCCATTAATGGACACCAGTGGTGTCAAAGTTTTACAGAAAATAAAAATAATGGAGAAAGTTAGAGCTAAGTGGGAATTTTTTCGCTCTAGATGAAAAGAGCAAAAGTTAAAACTCAAAGTCAATTCTATTAATTGAATATTTCTAAAATATTGTGTATAATTTGTTGGAGCAATATTCGTATACTATTTTATTAAATATCTTAATCTTAGTATTTAATCTAGTGGTAAAAATATATGTTGTTTGATGTGAGAGATCATGAGTTTGAAATTCAGATGTAAAAAAAATTATTGTAATAATAGAAATTTAAAAAGAGTGTTGAGTAGCTTGACATCTAGGCATCTAGCTCTTTCATTGAAAAAAAAATATATCTTAATCTCAAAATTATATATTTAAATCATCTTATTATTTTATGTTTGAAACAATAGTCATATATATAGTTATTAGAATAAAAATGGGTTCTCAATTTTTATTTTTATTTTGATAAAATTTTATTTTTATTTCAATTAACGTTTAATAGGCTAAACAAATTAGGTGTACTTTTCTTATATGAAAGAATTTAGTAGTTCTGCTAATGTCGATTATGATACTTCCAGGATAGAGGAACAAGCTGAGTAAATTTTAGAATCAAATTTTCGAAAAATACAAATCAAGCGTGGAATTTGTTTTTTAATTGAATAGAAGAAATTTTCAATCCTTCAATTTGGAGTCCTGGAGCTTGTACTGATCATATAACTTCTATCATGCTTCGTGCATCACAAATAATTGTGCGACAGAAAAGAACATAAAGTAAAAAGAAAGAAAGACGAAAGAAGCGTTATCTTCTCTATAGGCTGTCTATAGGCTGTGCTCCAATAAAGCGCAAAAGACTTTTATTAAAGAGAAGTAAAGAGAGAGGAGGTGAAAAACGACTATTCTGTGAGGTGTCCGAATTCTGTCACCTGCTCCAAAAGCGGAGAAGCAACGAGGGAGCGGAGAGGAGAGGAAGAAAACTGCTATTGTCCGGAGGTGAACGCGTACGCGGTGTGTAATTTGCTGAGTTTTGTTACTTCCAAATCGGAGTGTAAGAAATATTGTTTGGAGGCGAACGATCGCTGATCACCTTCCTCTTCGTTCCTTCCCATTCCTCTCCGCGCACGATTTCTGAAACAATCTTACATGTCAAATGAGGGGTGAACAAAATCACTAAATTTATACACACAAACTCATCTTCTTTTACTTCCAAATCGGGATGTAAGAAATATTATTCGGAGGTGAATGATCGCTGATCACCTTCCTCTCTGTTCCTTCCCCTTCCTCTCCGCCCACGGTTTTTGAAACACAGCCTTACATGTCAAATGAGGGGTGAATAAAATCACTAAATTTATACACACAAACTCATCTTCTATTTCTTTTCGTTTCCTCCTCTTCTCTCAACATTTTTTGTTATGAAACAAGTGAGCAGTGTTGATCAGGTGCACTCAAAGATCTACTTTCCTCCCCCTCTCATTTCTTCTCTTCAACGAAGACACTATGCAGCACAATCTCACTGGAGAAATTTCTTTTATAAATAATAACTAAAATGAAGAGAGAGAAACAGTAAAAATAATTATTTCTCTTTTTTTAATAATAAAAAGGCCGATAATAGTTTCACTGATTCAAAATGTTCAATATTAAGATGGGTAGGAGTGGAGGATCCAAATCCGCTGCTTGCTAAATTAGTAAGCAGGACCCAGCCTTTTCAAATCTAATAATTGAATTTTTTTCATGCACAAATCTTAATAAAGGTGAATGATTTAATTTGAAAAAGCAGGATCTTACTTGTCCATTTGGCGAGCAACGGAGTCGGTTCCAGGAGTAAAAACAATCATAACCCAATTATTTTTTTTTAATTATGTTCAATTATGTGTTGCTGCGGCAGAATTAAAAAAACATACAAAAATGAGTTAAGATCTGTTCTACTTATATTCATTCTAACATTATATTTTTGTATCGGTGGGTTATTACTTATTACCGATATTTCTAGACTCTTTCTATTTTGTTCTTTTTTTTATTATTTCCTATAAAAAAAAAAAATCTCCGTCTCACTGTCTTCTTCAAGTGAAGTTCCCCATTCAATTTACTGTTATTTTAAGGATGTGTATTATGGGCCATGACTGCTTCACAACATTTAGCCCAACAAAGATAGAATGGGCCATGGCTGTTTTTCTTTAACGATCATGCCGTTTTATGATAATATTAGAGTAGATTCATTTGTTATTCATAATTTGTGGGTAATCATTTAATTCTGTTTTTTATCACGAATTAATCATTTAAATTTAATTTAATTTTCTATAGTCATTGAATTTTTTATTTTTTCTAATCAAGTTATTCTATAATTTTTTTTCGTCTAAAATATTAATAGAATATACTCATTCCGTTCAAAATGCTAACAGAAAAGCTATATTTTATTAATTTTTGAATGAAAAAATGATAGAATGATTTGATTGGAACAAATGAAAAATTCAGTGACTATAAAGGGACAAATCAAACTTGAGTGATCAATTAATAATAAAGGACAAAGTTTAGTAACCTTGAGCAAAATTTATCCTAAATTTGTTCACAATTAATTTATTAAAGAAGTGCTAACTAATGGTTGTTCATAAATGCCAACCTACGTGATTTCAAATATCAATTCTTATTTGAATTATGTGTGAACTATAATGGGATAAATTAACTATAGAGTGATTTGATTAGAACAAATAAAAAATTCAGTGACTATAAAGAGACAAATCAATCTTGAGTAATCAATTAATAACAAAGGACAAAGTTTAGCGACGTTTAGAAAAATTTATCCTAAATTGTCCACAATTAATTTATTAAAGAAAGTGCTAACCAATGGTTGTTCATAAATGCCAACCTACATGATTTCAAATATCAATTCTTATTTAAATTGCAAATATCAATTCCTATTTGAATTATGTGTGGACTATATAAAATATAGCTCACATTTGTTAGTGGACAACCAACAAAATTATTAGTTGTGCTCAAACATTATGAGACACAATTAGTGGTGAATTAATAAAGAAGAAAATTCTCTCTTATCAAAATGATGTTTGTTTATGTTATTAAATCGTATGATTTGGATTGAAATTAATATGGAAACGGTTCGGATTGGATAATGAATAAATGTTTCATTTATCATAATCAAATCACTCTTTATAAGAGGAGAGCCCAAATGCCCCGTTACTTCATGCTCTAATTATGATCCAATCGTATTCTATTATTTTTACTTCAATTAATATCCAAACAAAAAATCTGAACCATTCAACATGATATTCATGTTGAAATGTACTAAATCAATATTTTTCATTTGTTCCAATCAAATCATTCTATCATTTTTTCATTCAAAAATTAATAAAATATAGCTTTTCTGTTAGCATTTTGAACGGAATGAGTATATTCTATTAATATTTTAGACGAAAAAAAATTATAGAATAACTTGATTAGAAAAAATAAAAAATTCAATGACTATAGAAAATTAAATTAAATTTAAATGATTAATTCGTGATAAAAGACAGAATTAAATGATTACCCACAAATTATGAATAACAAATGAATCTACTCTAATATGATCATAAAACGGCATGATCGTTAAAGAAAAACAGCCATGGCCCATGCTATCTTTGTTGGGCTAAATGTTGTGAAGCAGTCATGGCCCATAATACACATCCTTAAAATAACAGTAAATTGAATGGGGAACTTCACTTGAAGAAGACAGTGAGACGGAGATTTTTTTTTTTTATAGGAAATAATAAAAAAAAGAACAAAATAGAAAGAGTCTAGAAATATCGGTAATAAGTAATAACCCACCGATACAAAAATCTAATGTTAGAATGAATATAAGTAGAACAGATCTTAACTCATTTTTGTATGTTTTTTTAATTCTGCCGCAGCAACACATAATTGAACATAATTAAAAAAAAATAATTGGGTTATGATTGTTTTTACTCCTGGAACCGACTCCGTTGCTCGCCAAATGGACAAGTAAGATCCTGCTTTTTCAAATTAAATCATTCACCTTTATTAAGATTTGTGCATGAAAAAAATTCAATTATTAGATTTGAAAAAGCTGGGTCCTGCTTACTAATTTAGCAAGCAGCGGATTTGGATCCTCCACTCCTACCCATCTTAATATTGAACATTTTGAATCAGTGAAACTATTATCGGCCTTTTTATTATTAAAAAAAGAGAAATAATTATTTTTTCTATTTCTCTCTCTTCATTTTAGTTATTATTTATAAAAGAAATTTCTCCAGTGAGATTGTGCTGCATAGTGTCTTCGTTGAAGAGAAGAAATGAGAGGGGGAGGAAAGTAGATCTTTGAGTGCACCTGATCAACACTGCTCACTTGTTTCATAACAAAAAATGTTGAGAGAAGAGGAGGAAACGAAAAGAAATAGAAGATGAGTTTGTGTGTATAAATTTAGTGATTTTATTCACCCCTCATTTGACATGTAAGGCTGTGTTTCAAAAACCGTGGGCGGAGAGGAAGGGGAAGGAACAGAGAGGAAGGTGATCAGCGATCATTCACCTCCGAACAATATTTCTTACATCCCGATTTGGAAGTAAAAGAAGATGAGTTTGTGTGTATAAATTTAGTGATTTTGTTCACCCCTCATTTGACATGTAAGACTGTTTCAGAAATCGTGCGCGGAGAGGAATGGGAAGGAACGAAGAGGAAGGTGATCAGCGATCATTCGCCTCCAAACAATATTTCTTACACTCCGATTTGGAAGTAACAAAACTCAGCAAATTACACACCGCGTACGCGTTCACCTCCGGACAATAGCAGTTTTCTTCCTCTCCTCTCCGCTCCCTCGTTGCTTCTCCGCTTTTGGAGCAGGTGACAGAATTCGGACACCTCACAGAATAGTCGTTTTTCACCTCCTCTCTCTTTACTTCTCTTTAATAAAAGTCTTTTGCGCTTTATTGAAGCACAGCCTATAGAGAAGATAACGCTTCTTTCGTCTTTCTTTCTTTTTACTTTATGTTCTTTTCTGTCGCACAATTATTTGTGATGCACGAAGCATGATAGAAGTTATATGATCAGTACAAGCTCCAGGACTCCAAATTGAAGGATTGAAAATTTCTTCTATTCAATTAAAAAACAAATTCCACGCTTGATTTGTATTTTTCGAAAATTTGATTCTAAAATTTACTCAGCTTGTTCCTCTATCCTGGAAGTATCATAATCGACATTAGCAGAACTACTAAATTCTTTCATATAAGAAAAGTACACCTAATTTGTTTAGCCTATTAAACGTTAATTGAAATAAAAATAAAATTTTATCAAAATAAAAATAAAAATTGAGAACCCATTTTTATTCTAATAACTATATATATGACTATTGTTTCAAACATAAAATAATAAGATGATTTAAATATATAATTTTGAGATTAAGATATATTTTTTTTTCAATGAAAGAGCTAGATGCCTAGATGTCAAGCTACTCAACACTCTTTTTAAATTTCTATTATTACAATAATTTTTTTTACATCTGAATTTCAAACTCATGATCTCTCACATCAAACAACATATATTTTTACCACTAGATTAAATACTAAGATTAAGATATTTAATAAAATAGTATACGAATATTGCTCCAACAAATTATACACAATATTTTAGAAATATTCAATTAATAGAATTGACTTTGAGTTTTAACTTTTGCTCTTTTCATCTAGAGCGAAAAAATTCCCACTTAGCTCTAACTTTCTCCATTATTTTTATTTTCTGTAAAACTTTGACACCACTGGTGTCCATTAATGGAATCTGAAGGCTAGACCTTCACATTTCTTCTTCAAAAAAAACTTTCTCCATTATTTTCATTCCGTTTCTCTCATTCTTTTTAGATCTCACTCCAACACAATAATGCTCTTCTCTCTTTCTCGTTTCTACCTCTTTCAGCAGAGAGGAGAATGAGAGAGAGAAGAGAGAGCGAAGTCGACTAGAGTTGAGAGTGCGATATCTTCGGAACTCAGAGTGTACAGTTCTTACCCTCATCTCGATCAGAAAGCGCCAGTAAACATATCCGACCGTCGAAGCACAACTGTGAGTAGATCCGAGTATCGGAGCGCGACAACTTTCAGACGAGCGAATCCAGTCAAGAAAAAAGAGTGCTTACAAGAGATCGGTTAAGAAAACGCGGATGGACAGGTGAGCCATATTGTGTATATTGCTCTCAAGAGGAGACAATAGACCATTTGTTTGTGAATTGTTGCTACATCCAATCGATTTGGCAATGGATTGCCCATTTTAATAATTTCTATTTTGATTTTGATAATATAGAGGCTCTATGGGAAATTGATTATTGTATACCTTTGAAAGATCCAAAACTTATAGAAATTATTAGGGGTGCTGTCCTTTGGACTCTATGGAATGATCGTAATCGAATTATATTTCAGGATGGACAGGTACATGA
>CAXKVW010000464.1:65000-67500 GCA_964058825.1 Carex arenaria | reverse complement strand
AGTCCCCGACGTAGCAAAAAAATGGCCCGAAGTAGCCGAAATGTAGCCCGAAGTAGCCGAAATGTAGCCCGAAGTAGCCAAAATGTAGCCGAAGTAGCCAAAATGTAGCCGAAGTAGCCGAAAAATGGCCCGAAGTAGCTGAAAGTGCCCGAAGTAGCCGGAAAATGGCCCGAAGTAGCCGAAAGGTGGCCTGAAGTAGCCGAAAAATGGCCCGAAATAGCCGAAAAGTGCCCGAAGTAGCCGAAAAATGACCCGAAGTAGCCGAAAAATGACCCGAAGTAGCCGAAAGTGCCCGTAGTAGACGGAAAATGGCCCGAAGTAGCCAAAAAATGGACCGAAGTAGCCGAAAATTGCCCGAAGTAGCCGAAAATTGCCCGAAGTAGCCGAAAAATGGCCCGAAGTAGCCGAAAGTGCCCGAAGTAGCCGAAAAATGACTTGACGTAGCTGAAAGTGCCCGAAGTAGCCGAAATGTAGCCCGAAGTAGCCGAAATGTAGCCGTAGTAGCCGAAAATTGGCCCGAAGTAGCCGAAAAATGGCCCCGAATTAGCTGAAATGTACCCCGAAGTAGCTGAAATGTAGCCGAAGTAGCCCAAATGTAGCCGAAGTAGCCCAAATGTAGCCCGAAGTAGCCAAAATGTAGTCGAAGTAGCCGAAAAAAGGCCCGAAGTAGCCGAAAATGGCCCGAAGTAGCCGAAAATTGGCCAGAAGTAGCCGAAAAATGACCCGAAGTAGCGGAAAGTGCCCGAAGTAGCCGGAAAATGCCCCGAAGTAGCCTGAAAGTATCCCGAAGTAGCCAAAAAGTAGCCTGAAGTAGCCGAAAAGTGGCCCGAAGTAGCCGAAAAGTGCCCGAAGTAGCCGAAAAATGGCCCGAAGTAGCCGAAAAATGACCCGAAGTAGCCGAAAGTGCCCGAAGTAGCCGGACAATGGCCCGAAGTAGCTGAAAAGTAGCCCGAAGTAGCCGAAAAATGGCCCGAAGTAGCCGAAAAATGGCCCGAAGTAGCCGAAAAATGGCCCGAAGTAGCGTTGGTGCAGTAGCGCCCTTAGCGTTAGCACTTCTAAGTAAAATGGGGGGGAAACCTGGGGGATTTCCAGGGGGTGGTAACCCTGGGCGTGGCTGGAGACCCAAAATGCATATTCCCTATTAGGGGGCAAGGATTTTCGGAAAGGGTGCCCCTCCATGTGCAGGCCGGGTGGTGTACATGGCCCTTGAGGTACACGCACGGGAGTGTACATGGCCCGAAGTAGACGAAAAATGACCCGAAGTAGCCGAAAAATGACCCGAAGTAGCCGAAAGTAGCCGAAAAGTGCCCGAAGTAGCCGATAGGTGCCCGAAGTAGCCGAAAAATTGCCTGAGATAGCTGAAAAATGGCCCGAAGTAGCCGAAAGTGCCCGAAGTAGCCGAAAAAGGACCCGAAGTAGCCGAAAAGTGGCCGAAGTAGCTGAAAAATTGTCCGAGGTAGCCGAAAAATGGCCCGATGTAGCTGAAAGTACCCGAAGTAGCTGAAATGTAGCCCGAAGTAGCCGAAATGTAGCCGAAGTAGCCGAAAAATGGCCCGAAGTAGCCGAAAGTCCCTGACGTAGCCAAAAAATGGCCCGAAGTAGCCGAAAGTCCCCGAAGTAGCCGAAATGTAGCCTGAAGTAGCCAAAATGTAGCCGAAGTAGCCGAAAAATGGCCCGAAGCAGCCGAAAAATGTCCCGAAGCAGCCGAAAAATGGCCCGAAGCAGCCGAAAAATGGCCCGAAGTAACCGAAAGTCCCGACTGGTTGGGGGCAGGGCGTCTTTGCGTGGCGCGCCCTGCTCGGAAGCATATGCATATGCAGCCACGCGTACACACAACGCAGTGTACGAAGTCCCGACAGGTTGGGGGCAGGGCGTCTTTGCGTGGCGAGCCCTGCCCGGAAGCATATGCATATGCAGCCACGCGTACACACAACGCAGTGTACGAAGTCCCGACGGGTTGGGGGCAGGGCGTCTTTGCGTGGCGCGCCCTGCCCGGAAGCATATGCATATGCAGCCACGCGTACACACAACGCAGTGTACGAAGTCCCGACGGGTTGGGGGCAGGGCGTCTTTGCGTGGCGCGCCCTGCCCCGAAGCAAATGCATATGCAGCCACGCGTACACACAACGCAGTGTACGAAGTCCCGACGGGTTGGGGGCAGGGCGTCTTTGCGTGGCGCGCCCTGCCCGGAAGCATATGCATATGCAGCCACGCGTACACACAACGCAGTGTACGAAGTCCCGACGGGTTGGGGGCAGGGCGTCTTTGCGTGGCGCGCCCTGCCCCGAAGCATATGCATATGCAGCCACGCGTACACACAACGCAGTGTACGAAGTCCCGACGGGTTGGGGGCAGGGCGTCTTTGCGTGGCGCGCCCTGCCCCGAAGCATATGCATATGCAGCCACGCGTACACACAACGCAGTGTACGAAGTCCCGACGGGTTGGGGGCAGGGCGTCTTTGCGTGGCGCGCCCTGCCCCGAAGCATATGCATATGCAGC